>BQNB010004896.1:0-17608 GCA_026074375.1 Tanacetum coccineum | reverse complement strand
TTATTACGTAATTTGTAGTTTATTTACTAACTCAGTTCTATAAACCAAACAAATTTTTAAACAATCTTTACTTTTAAATTTATCCTGACACTTAAATTCAAGTCTAAATTTAAATCCCTAATATTATATTTCTTTCTTTCACACTCACAACAAACATAACATGACCCCTCATGTTTATTTTGAACATGAGAGAATCCTAGTCCTATCAACAATTATGCAAACTTTTGAAAACCAAAAAAGACAAGAGTGTTCAAAACTCAAAAGTTAAAAATGATGAAAACTTAACAACATACCCACGTGTCATCTTACCACTTCTAAACACATTCTTCCATCCCTTAAACACTTGCAATCTCCACGTGCTTTCACTTTCATCTTCAACAAAAACAACGCCGTAACACCCTTTCTTTCTCTCTCACACACAACACCTCCACTCTGTGTACCACAAAACCAAACACAACCCATCATTATATATATCAAACCAAACAAAACCCTTATCTTAGAATCTTGTAAAAATGGGTGGAGTGACGTCATCAATGGCAGCAAAGTTTGCATTTTTTCCACCAACTCCACCTTCATATAAAGTGATGATGGAAGATCAAGGGAAGATAAAGATGACAGATGTGAGTGAGAGAGGAAATGTTGATGTGTTGAAAGTCAAGACTAAAAAAGGGTCTGAAATAGTTGCTATTTATGTAAAGAATCCTTGTGCTAAGCTCACTGTCTTGTATAGTCATGGAAATGCTGCTGATCTTGGTCAGATGTATGATTTGTTTTGTGAACTTAGTCTTCACCTCAGAGTCAACTTGATGGGGTAACTTTTTTTTTTTTTTTTTAAATTGTGTTTTGGATCTTGGCTTTTTGTTGCTTTGATGTGATTTGGATTCTTGGTGTGTAAAGTTTTGATTTTTATGTGATTTGAAGATTAGTTTTGGTCCTTGTTGGCTTTTGGAGAAATAGGTCATGATGGGTGAAATCCAACTTCCCCTAGTTCAGCTGAACATTGCTTGGGGCAGGTCCTTGGGGAAGGGTTAGTGACGGGTGTTCGGAGTTTGCTGATTTAAACCTTTTGGAGTTTTGGTATTTGTTGAATTAGGGTGATTTGAAATGTAATGGAAGATTTACTGTTTGATTAATTTAGGAGTGAAAGTTTCAAGTTTTGAGAAATTTAAGGAATCAAAGTGATTACCTTGGTTTAACTCCGAAATTTTCGATGGAAACTTTAGGATCTTTGGTTAGTTTCGCAATTTTGGGATATTTGTCAAATTGGGAATCTTGGGTTATCTTTCTTGGTATGTTTTCTTTTTGATAATAAACATGAAATAAAGCTTGTTTCGAAGGTCATTAGGTGGGTTTGATGGTTTAAGTAATTAGGTTTGGGGGGTAATAGTGATAGCCCTGTAGATATTGTGCATTGTTGTCGGATTTTAACCAAAGTGAAATAAGTGGGAGTTTTTATGTGATTGTTCATTGCTGAATCTTGTTTGCTGATACCCTGGTGCAAGATTTGATTTAGGTACCTTAAGGACTAATTGCACAAGCTCAGCTTGCGAATGGTGCCCTTTGTTTTGTTTGTATGAGTATAAGATTCTCAGACGCTAAAGGGCTGCGAATTTGCTGTTCAAGTGGGATTTCTCTAGGGTGGTGACATATTTGAAAATTTAGGAAAAAGAGTTGGTGTTTTTTGCTTGATCTTGGCCGTATGTTAGATTTCAAGGTGTTTTATGTATACGAGTTTAGGATACTTTGATTGTGATCAAGAGTTTGCAGTTAAAGTGTTCAAGCAGCAAATAGGCGGTTTTGGTTTTTTTGAATGGTTATAGAATATTAGTATGTGTTGAAATCATTTGAATCTTTATCCTATGATCATTTGGAAGATAACAAATGATTCATTCTTAAAGTTTCAATTTTTGACAAATTTGGGTGTGAAAGTTTCAAGTTTTGTTTAAATTCCGGATTAAGTTTTTCTAGTTTTGAGTATTTGACAAATACGAGGAACCAAACTGGTTACGTTCTTTTGGCAATTTCGCTCTTTAATTTGTGATAATTCAACTTTTGGATCTTCAGTTACCTTGACGCTTTTTCCTTATTATCCAATTATACATCTTTTTCTATCGTTCTTGGTAATTTTCCTTTTTTAATAATTGTGGATGGTAATCACTGACAATCACGAACTTCAGTGGATTAGAATGTTAGTCGGTTAGTGTATTGCTTTAGGTTTAGGGGTAATAGTGACAGCCCTGAAAGGATGGTGCACAGTTGTTGGTTTTTGACGAAAGCGTAAAAGGTGCTATTTTTGATGTAATTGTATTCAATGATAAATCTTGGCAATGCCTTATTGTGAGATTTGCGTTTGTTACCTTAAACTGAGATGCTCTGCCTGCGACTTGTGAACATTTCGCTTATGAGTATTGTATAGGATTCTTAACTGGGTAAGGGTTGCAATTGAGTTATTCAAGTGGATGATTTTCTGTAGGATGCTGAAAGTATTGAAATTTAGGAAAAAGAGCTGGAAATTGGTGTTTAAAATGTGTTATTCTTGGCCTTAGATTCTAAGATGATGTATCATTGTATGATTATGATATTAAGTTATTAACATCCTTCAGTTGTGATGTGTACTAGGAAAAGATCTGTTAACTATAGTTTGAAAAGTGTTTTTAATGGTGGTTTGTTAGATTTAAAGAACTTGGCTTTTCGACTGTGAAATAATTGATCAATTGGAAGTGAATTAGGAAAAGGTCGAAAGATTATGTTTTGGAATATGTAATTCGTGGCCGTTTGTAAGATGTCAAGAATTTGTTCATCGACTGAAATAATCCAGACACTTTAAATTAAGGTTCTTCTTAATGATTAAAAAGTATTTGTTTTTTGCTATTGGGCAGGTATGACTACACTGGTTATGGGCGGTCTTCTGGAAAGGTAATATAGTCTAAAGCATTTATAGAAAATTCGCATGATATTAGGACGATTTTATTAAACCATGTGTGTTTATCTTTATAGCCAACTGAGCACAACACTTATGCCGACATAGAAGCTGCCTATAGATGTCTAGTAGAGACATACGGTGCAAAAGAAGAAGATGTTATATTATACGGACAATCTGTTGGTAGTGGACCGACTCTAGATTTGGCATCACGTTTGTCAAGATTAAGGGCCGTTGTTCTTCACAGCCCGATCGCATCTGGACTTAGAGTCATGTATCCTGTGAAACGAACATATTGGTTTGATATATACAAGGTTTGTTCTCTTATTAACCTTATCATTGTTTAGTTCTTTTTTGATTATTTGATCATTCGTAAAGATAATTTTATTTTATCTAAATTTTGGTTATATATTTATGCAGAACGTTGACAAGATAATATTAGTCAAGTGCCCAGTTTTGGTCATTCATGTAAGTACGGAGTATTTTATATTCTTTTGTCGTGGTTATGTATTTTTAATAGTCATCCAGAAAAAAATAAAATGTGTATCATGATGCAGGGAACTGCAGATGATGTTGTAGATTGCTCTCATGGTAAACAGCTATGGGAGCTCTGTGTAGAAAAGTACGAGCCATTATGGGTAAAAGGCGGTAATCACTGTGATTTGGAGCTTTTCCCAGAGTACATACGACATCTTAAGAAGTTCATATCCGCTGTCGAGAAGTCCGCCCGCTTGAAAACCTTATCTGGTCCCCTCTCAGATAATGGTGATAAACACCGTATTAGTACAGATTGTAGAGATAAGCCCAGACCCAGTACAGATCGACTAGAGCAGCAATCAAGGCCGAGCACAGACTGTAGAGAAAAATCAAGATCTAGCGTTGACCGGAGAGAAAAGTCAAAGAAGAGCTTGGAAAGTGGGAAGTCAACCAATGCCATTGACCAACCTGAGAAAGCAAGAAATAGTATTGACCGGTAGGGTTATGTTTTGCTAGTTCATTTCTTTTTACTTATGAATGATGTGATTGCATATTGATTGTTGTAATGATTGGTGGTAGGTTTGGAGGTATGGTGCGGTCAGCCGTCTTGTGCAATATTGATTGTTTCAAGCCTAATGGAGCCACAGGGATAGGAAGATCATAATGTCGGGTTGTTTATAACGGATACCAGTAATGAAAACAAGAAATGTGAAATCATAAAGACTCGGCAACAACTGGAATGGTATTGAAGTGACATTTTCCAGGCTTACAAGAACGGATCGGATAAATGATGTATTTTATTAATTTAAGCGGTAGATGATGTATCTTATTAAAACTTGGTCAAACCGAATATTTATTCATATTCCCAGCTTTTTATGTCATGGATCGAAATATGAGTAGCCCGGTCATAGTGATGAACAAATAACTTTTAACTTTGTAATTTGTTTAAGGAAAGAGTGTTGCAATCTGAATCGAAATACATGTGTCAAATTCTACTTGCAAAATACAGATGATCCTTGGTTGACCTTATACATAACCAGTTATGGTACGAGCCACATGAGCTGCCTCTTAATCAGAAAAGGTTTTGGTTGGCATGATGTGCAGAAGGTTTCATCTTGATCAGCAGTGTGTGTATGTCACTAGTTATGAATCCGATGGTTGTATGGCCGAACGATCCAAAATCATTGGTAACTAGTACCTTCAGTGAGGTCCGGCCATCGCCTGATGGACCTGATACAGCAAAAGAAAGATCACACATATTAATAAGCAATTAACAGACAGCCCAGAAAAAAAAACTAGAAACTAAAATCACGTAACAAATAAGCACAACACGCGCGTAACGCATGTTAATGAGGTCAAACCGGGAAATATAAATATAAAACTTAGCGTAAAAGGATACAAGTCAAATAGGTTGAAACGATTCCGAAGTAGTATTTTCGTGTATAAAATCTCCTAAACCATTTTATTGAATAGAAAGTTGGAGTATGATTAATATAATATGATTTTTGTAATCCTGTTTGACGAATTAATGAATTTAGGACAATAACAGTTCCAGATCAATCCTACCCGTCTCGACCCATTTTGACCCGTTAGATTTGCTCATTTTGCCATCTCCTAAGCTTCGCACAGAAAACTGCTCTTAAAATATGATTAGCTGAGTTTTTACATTTACCTTCCGGAGGCACCCAAAACTCGTTCTCCATCCAAAAACGAAGGCCTCCCGTATCACTTCTTCATCAGCTGCCTGAATTCCCCTTGCGTGTTTCAACAAAAATGCATAACATCTTCTTCTGCTGCAACGTTAACTTCTACAGACGACTCAACAACCTGTTTTCTTCACTTGCAACAGATACCGTCTTTCAGCAAGCGCTCTTGCTCTGACTGCAGTCCATCCAATTACTTCTGGCATGAGTTTGTTTTTTGATGCACTGCAATACTTTTTTAAGTTAAATTACTAATATGCCTGAATTGTAATAGTCACAGTTTTAAGGATTAGAATTTTGGTGACCAAAAGTTGCTCCCAAGGAAGGGATTTAGATTTTGGACATGTTAAATACCTAGTTCGGATGAGAGTCCACACATGAATGCAGCCATCTCATCTGCATCTTTAGCCACGTCTACCTTTTCTTCAGTTTGTTTATTGATCGCATCTTTCTTAGCCAGAAGAGAATGTGCTATTTCAATTAACTTGCCATTTGCACCATTTTCTTTTGATGGTTTCTACTTGTTCACTCATCTTCATCATCGGCAATATTTTCATCATTGGTTGCTCCTTTCTTCTTACTTCTAAGTCGTCGTTGGATTTTGTTTATTCTTGGAGCTTGATGCATTCTTTACTATTCGATTCTTCATCTCCCTGAAGGATAAAAATGCATAAAAGCACGTTACAAGACTACTCTTTTTTTTTGCTTAAATGTCACTTTCATACAAAATTTTTGGAAGCAAATGGCTAGTTGAAGTGACTCACTTGCAACGAGATATTCTACAATTAGAATCCGCGCAAATTTGGGCGTGTTTCATCAGCAACCACCATGCTTGTTTACAAGTACCACAACCTCTAGCATACCTCACGCTGCATCTAGAAGCATGCCGAAGTAACCTAATGATGGTTTGACAATCTGGGTAGGAGCAGTCGATGTTCCTACATCGAGTGGCATGAACTAAAGCATCTAAAGCCCCGTTTAACTGCATCACAAACATAGGTATAATTAATAAACTATACCAAAACATAATTAGGAGTTTTTAGAAATCTTTCCAAATCTCTCACCGTCATCACTTTTTGCTTTTGAAGTTCTTCTTTATTTTTGGTAATTTCAGGGGTAACTATTGCTGAAGGGTGACCTAAGTTGTGAGTATGACATGTGTCGCCTTTGGTATCATAGCATGATCCGCATACGTATAGATTTGGACAGGTGTCACAGTGCCAACATTGATCAATTAGGGCATGATTATTGCAAAGAGTGCAAACTGGTTTGATAACGAGCTTATGTGTGAAATGATATAGTAGCATCAAGGAGGAGTACTTGGCATGACTGAGTGTACTAAACTGGTATTGCGAATTTTCACACTTGCTTAAGAAATCATCTTGAGTCTCAAAGAAGCTATTCATAAGCAAACCATCTTTATCCTTAGTGTCACGAGGTACATTGCTCAACACGTCCTGAAAACAACAAAAAGTTATATATGTTTATTAACTAAGTCATTTAGAAAATTAAATAAAAAAAACAGGCAAACTTGTTTGATAACGTGGCTCACCTCAGAAAGTCGGGTATTTTTACCAGATTGGCATTTGTGCATTTTCTTCGCGGAAAGAAGTTGACCAGAATCAAAACATCTGGAACATAACTGAATCTTGTTGCATTGGTTGCAAAACCATCTGCTTCCGGATAACATTACTTCACGGCAACATGTGCACATGTGCTGTAAATGAACAATCATAAGGTTTTTCTTCTTTGCCTGAACTTTATCACCAAGCTGTATCAAATTTTATAATCAAAATATGTTGAATCAAAATATGATAACATCAATAAAAATTTTACAAACTTAAGAGAGAAGTTAAAACGGATTATTTACTTGTTGCATTACTAAAACATCCTTTGTTGGATTGTCTTGTCCCAGAGCCTTCAAAGTTCGCTTATTCAGTGACTTGCTACGCAATTTCCCCGAGCTTTCCTTTTCCTCAAGTTTCTTACTTAAAGCTTCAGCCTTCCTCGACCAAAAAGCACCATCAAAATATGGCAAACGCGCTGCTGTTATCTTAATGTTTTCTTCTCTTTTAGGAACGAAAAACTGATCGTATAAATTATTGTGGCCCACAACAATGCCCTCGTTGGAAGCTTTCTTTAGCATTAACTCATACCTGCATAAGAAAGAAGAAAGTGAAGTTAGAACTACCTTCCTAACACTATGAACATAGATAAAAAACAGCAAATAACATACCACTGCCGTAGCTTCTTCTCCTTTGGTGTTTTCTGAGTCTTGGGACGAGAGTAAAAGATATAATCTTGATCGTTTAAAAGAGGACATGACCATATATAACACGTTGCGAAACCTCGTTTCTTGCAATGTTCAAGGTATCCAATCTGCATTATTGGATAAGTTTACGCTATGTCAAAATGAACACAAATTACAAAGAAGATATACAGAAAAAAAATATACCAATATTTCGTGGTAAACAAATGTCCGAAGAGACTCGCCACTTGCGGTTGTTCTTTCAGGTTGAAAGTATTTGACTGAATCAAGGTATGAGATATAAACACATCGATTATTACACTCTGATCCATACTCCTGGACATACATTCCAAATATGCACACATCTACACCTTCTAATCGCTGAAACAAAAGGATCAACTTTTGACAGAAGAAGAAAAACTGGTTAGATATCTAGTTTAAAGTATAGACCAAAAACATTAAAAGACAAGAAAAATAAATCTTACTTTTGTTCTGTATTTAAGTTTTTCTGGATAATTTTTTCCACCGAATATATCTCTAAATTGCTGCTTCACTTCTAACTCTTTGTCAACAGATACCACTACTCTAACAACAAGATCTACTGCTTTTGATACCTGTCAAGAATCCAAGATTACTAAAATCTGAATACCGTTAACGATATATATATGAAACCGTGCATATTATTAAAGGAATTAATTTCTAACATTTTCTAGTTCTGTTCCCTGAGATTTAGCTTTTTCTTCTCTCTCTTGCTTCATACGGGTGAAGAGTCGTTGTTCAATATGATCACTAAGATTGGTTCTTGGCAGATCTTTAGCTCTCAACAAAGTTTGTGGTACCCACTTCCCATCCTCTATATTTGTTAAGCGACACTTAGGACAAATATAATCCGCTTCCTTCTTTTTATCTGTTTCGGTATTAAAGAGACCACAAATCTAATGTTGTCAGTTATGACATCTGTCACATGTCACCCCCTGAAAGAAACAACACCAATGTGAAGTAAACTTTATGTAATTGAACTTAAACAAAAGAATGAAATGAAAAAACTAACTTACTTCCTCTGTTTCTACATCTATCGCCTTCTTTAAATTTCCTTTAGAAATAGAACAAGATCTCACAAAACAGGGTTTACAAAAGCAGTGTCCTGCGTTTGTGTTCTCGTCGTCTGTTGACTGATAATATACTTCTTTTTTGATCGGTTTATCACATGATGAGCAATACCTGGGTGGAGGCGCAAAATATACCGCATCATAACATAAGTGACATGGGATCTGATCACTTGAAGCTTCTGTGTTCTCTGACCACATCGCCTTGTTGTTTTGGTTAAAACTAGACAGATGTTGTTTGATTTGAGATTCAGTGAATAAATCAGCCATTGAGGCACTCGGTATATTCATATTCTTAGATCCAGACCCTGAGTTGTTAGTGCCACAAGATGTGATATGTGTCTCTGCATTCTCTGATTCCGATCCCATGATAATGTCAACTGAAGGTACACTCGGTGTCTTGTTGTTCCCAAATCCTGACCCTGAGTTTTTATTATCAAAAGAAGTGATGCGTGTCTCACTATTCTCTGATTCCGGCACCGCTGAAGATACACTCGTTGTCCTAATATTCCCTGAGCTGTTATCATCTAAAGATGTAATCTGCATTTTCGTCCTTTCTGATTCCACCACCATTCCACAATCAACTGAAGATACATTTTCATGATTCATTAATGACTCATAATCATCTGAAACTGTATTAAACTCCTTATTTTCATGGTTGGTTTTTTCTTCAAAAGGAACCTCGGTTGGCTCTTTGAGTTTATCTTTTGTAGTAGTAATGATACTCGATTCATACCTTTTTGTTATATATTCATAACTTCCTGTGGGATCATCTGCAATCATACTGTTAAATTTGGATCCTGAAACCATGGTTAAAGGTGCTGTCTTTACCACAGTTACATCTTCACTGTTATCAGAACATTCTTTCAAACGTGGCAGACGTTGAGATTGTTGCAGCATATCCAAAAGACCGCCACTTAGTAAATCCAAATTTCCATGTTTTCTTTTTCTACCACAATTTAAATCAGAACTTTCCCCAGCAACATGTGGTACCGGTTTCCCTGAACTAACATGTGGAATCTCGAAAACAAATGATTGATCCTTCAGTTGATTATCTAACTGCACTGGAAGCTTACGAGTCTGTTGATTAGGTCGTTGATGAGGAGCTGACATTTGTACTTGTGGTTGCATATATGTCCCACTATTTGTCGTTATTAATTGCGGGTTATATTTGCTAGACATAAAGATACTATCCTCACGGTTGTGCTGTAAAATCGGTTGCAAACTATACTGACTTGCATTTAATATCTGCACATCATTCACTGACGTTGGAAAACCCGTGCTATTTGTCGTAGGATATATATACTATATGGTGTCACAGGGTTTCCTTGGTTTGTAGGTCCACTTAAGTCCAGATATACAAGACAAATAATTGTGTCATTTGGATTGGGCTTCCATTAACCCACGTTTGTCCATTAGAGGTGAGCAGAAAAACCAAAATAACCGAGTAAACCGAAAACCAAAACCGAATCGAACCGAAAACAATCGAACCCAACTAAGAACCGAACCAAATTTGCTAAAACTGAACCGAATCGAACTACAAATTCGGTTTACGGGTTGGATATGGGTTTGGCAATCAATAAGTAACAAACTGCGGATCAGCCTGCTTTACATTCATCAGAGAAATAACGTTCATCCCGTTGCTATAAAGATTTGTGCTTGCAACATTCTGGCTATACTCATTAACTGTGTGTCGTGTAGAAATTAATGACAGATTACTTATACTCACAACATTAGTAAAAAAAAGCATAACATAAATACCTTCGAAATACTGAGGATTGGATATGTTGTTGGAAGCAGAATTGCAACCATTGTAACCCATATTCATGGATGAAGCAAAATTGTAACTGTTGTATCCCATATTTACGAACTCATTTGGTACCACCGGATATTGATTAACATCCATTGTCTTCTGCTTCTTAAAGTTTTGATTAACACCCTATACAGAAGTTTGATAAACACGTTCAAACTACGAAAAACGCCAAAATGTATGTAAACATATTCAATGAATTTAAGATGAGACTCATAGAGATTGAAAGCAGTCATTCTCACCTTTGGAGGTTCAACTGAAGTTGAAAACTGGATGTTTGGATATGAGTTGGGAATTAAAGCTGGTACTTGGTTGTTTGTGTGTGAGTTGGGAATCATTATTGGGAATCGTTTGTTCATGTCGTTTACAAATTTATGTTCCCATTGATCCACATCAATTATTTCCATATAATGTTCACTCCTGGCACTGCAAAAGAACTTTCGGTTAATGTGAGTTACACTAATTAAACTAAAACATTACACAATAACATTAAAGACATCAAAAACAGTAAGAAAAAACGTTGCATGAGATAAGTACTAACAAGTCGGTGATAAAGTGATTAACATTGCTGTTGCCGGGATTATAATCATTGAAACCCCGTTGTTGTTTGTGATGATCGTTATACATTATTAAGTACGATCAAAAAGATTTTGTTTTACGAAACAACATGAAGAAAAAGAGTAAAAACCCTAACCCTAGTTTAATGACGAGTTTAAAGTTAATATTTTAAAGAAGATTAATATATTAGCTTTGCTTATGCTTATAAACTGAATGTGTTCGATCGTAGGATATATATACTATATGGTGTCACAGGGTTTCCTTGGTTTGTAGGTCCACTTAAGTCCAGATATACAAGACAAATAATTGTGTCATTTGGATTGGGCTTCCGTTAACCCACGTTTGTCCATTAGAGGTGAGCAGAAAAACCGAAATAACCGAGTAAACCGAAAACCAAAACCGAATCGAACCGAAAACAATCGAACCCAACTAAGAACCGAACCAAATTTGCTAAAACCGAACCGAATCGAACTACAAATTCGGTTTACGGGTTGGATATGGGTTTGGCAATCACATTCGAAAACCGAACCGAAAACAAATTTATATACATATATATTTTTTATTTTTTTATATATTCATGTATAAAAAATACCATTAAAATTTTATCCTATCATAAAAAAATATTTTTTATGCTTGAAATATTTTTTTTTCAAAATATCTATGTAATTTTTTTTTCAATTTCGGTTTGGTTTTCGGGTTGACCCCAAAATAATTTTCGCTTTTTGGTTAGGTTTTCGGGTTGACCCCAAAATAAATTTCGGTTTTCGGTTCGGTTCGGTTGAATTCTAGTTCGGTTCGGTTTTCGGTGTGACCCAAAAAAATAATTAACTGAACTAACCGAACCGAATTAACCGAATAACCCGATAACCGAACCGATCAACACCATAGATATACTTGACTTTCATTGGACTTATCTTTGAATATATGGTAGTGCATGCTTCTCGATATGTTTTAGTGGGGTCGGGTTGGTCGAGTTCATGTCAATTTAAGTCGGGTCAAGATTAAAAAATTAATACGCGAATCCGACCTTATTTGAATTCGGGTTACTCGGCCTCGGGTCAATTCGAGTCGGGTAAACTCATGTCGGGTCAATTCGGGTTCAGGTCAACCCGAATATGAGTAAAATGTGAAAAATTCCATTTTATACTCTGTTAGTACAAAATATGTGACCGGGTGTGAGATGGTCCAAGATTGCTTGTTGGGTCAGGTCGACAAGCTATCTTCGGGTTGGATCTTGCACTAAACAAAGTAATTGGATGACTTCCTGCACAAGTAAAGGTAAACCATTAGCCTTACCGTGGGGAAGGACCTTACGATTAGACTCCGGCGTGAGAGTAAGAACACATGTTATCAGAGGTATGTGTGTGTATTAGGAAAGGTGAGAAAGTCATACCTTTTGGGGTGTCAGATGACCCCCTTTTATAGGTGACTAATCACATCAATACTGATTGGATGTTGACTAATCACATTAATGTTGATTGGATGTTAACTAATCACATTAATGTTGATTAATGTTGCCATATCCGGGCCAAGGCCAGGGTCCACATGTGGTTAGTACAATCCAGGCCCAGAGGCCTGTAATACGGACTATACGTCATCAAGTCCCCCTAGTCTAGTATGTTTACTGCATGCAGCATTTGTTGCATGCGGTGAATATTGCTAGACTCAAATTCTTTATTACCATGCTTTTGCTACGATTGTTGGCTTCTCCGCGACTCTTCTTTAGCCTGGTAGATCTGTGAGATGTGTCTTTTCTTTCTAGACCATACGTCATTATATCTGGTTTTGGGCCGTGCTAATCATGCCTATTATAAGTTCCACCCATATACATGTGTTGGGTGATGGTGCTCAGATGCTTGGTTTCCCGTGTTTGAACGGTAAGGACCCCGTAAGAAGAATTTATGGAGATGGAGATGCTCTCCATATATTACGTGGTGAGATGGGTAAAGGTATGTCCATCTTGTACCAGCTTGTATTTGCTTATGATGCGAATAATAATGCAGTGGTATTCCCGTTGATTAAAACGGTAAGGAACGCCCCGTCAAAGTAACTAATTTAATTATATAGTCGGGGTAACACAACATTGGCCATGTAACCATTCCTAGTTTTATCTCGTTAAGAGAGGAATGGAAAGAATTTAATTGAGAAGGAGAAGGCACCACTCATATATTACGTGTGATTGGTGGTAAAGGATGTCCCACTTAGTACCAGCTTGTATTAAGTCTTCTATGATGCGAATAATAGTGCGTATATTCATCGACATATACCAATTGAGAAGTGTACTACCGTGTGATTGGGGTTAATAGCAAGGAAATCCATCCAAGATGCAATAAGAGATGGAGTTCATCATAAGACCAACTGTATGACGTACTTCCGTGAGCATGAGGGTTTAATTGTATAGGAGTTAACCCGCCTTATGCGATTATTGCGATTAGCGACTTACGACCAACGTAATACGTTACTTTTCGTGTCCTAGGGTTGATTGTAAGGTTCCCCTTCCTAATGAGAAATATTGCATTCAGTCTTAAAGACCAATGGAAGACGTTACTTCCCGTGGCTGGTGTAAAATGTAAAGGTAACGCCATCCTGATGCTAAATTGTCATTCGACTTCTATTGAATTGGACTTGCAATGCCTCTTACCATACTTGAGTTTAATTTGTAGGTTTACTCAGACCACTTTAGACTTTCAATTTTCTTCTAATGTTTCTTTAAATATCCGAAGATATTGTAGAGTTGCGCGAAATGAACTTTGTTTGTCTTCGCACAGAGTGAATTGGGGTTTTTACCTAGCCACTGTTTTAAAAAACTTTACACCATTACCTCTTGTTTAATCAGGTAAATGTAGTAATCTCCCCGTGTAATTAAAACTAAATGTTTCGGCTAAAATCAAAAAGGATGTAGTCAATGGTGTTTATTATACCATTATAGCCCCTCCAAAGTTTAGTGATGCTAAACTTAATTAGTATGTCATTGACATTACTCATATTCAAATAACTTTTATGACTTTCATCATTTTCATTACATTTAATAGCCAAAGTATGAGTGAAGTCGGTTAATGCATTGTTAAATGAGTAAAAAATCATTTTCCCTGAGCTGTTATCATCTAAAGATGTAATATGCATTTTCGTCCTTTCTGATTCCAACACCATTCCACAATCAACTGAAGATACATTTTCATGATTCGTTAATGACGCATAATCATCTGAGACTGTATGAAACTCACAGATTACTTCTTGCACAACTTGACTCAATTCCTTATTTTCATGGTTGGTTTTTTCTGTACAAAGGACCTTGGTTGCTCTTTAAAGGTTATCGTTTTGTAAGGAAAGTAAAACTCAAAAATAAAATACTCGAATCAATACCTTTTTGTTATATATTCATAACTTCCTGTGGGGTCATCTGCAATCATACTATTAAATTTGGATCCTGAAACCATGGTTAAAGGTGTTGTCTTTACCACAGTTACATCTTCACTGTTATCAGAACATTCTTTCAAACGTGGCAGACGTTGAGATTGTTGCAGCATATCCAAAAGACCGCCACTTAGTAATCCCAAAAATTCCATGTTTTCTTTTTCTACCACAATTTAAATCAAACTTTCCTCAGCAACAACAATGGTACCCCCGCATGTTTTTCCCTTGAATAACACTATGTGAATCACGAAAACACATGATTGATCCTTAGTTGATTATCAAAACACTGACTGGAAGCTTACGAGTCTGTTGATAGATCGTTGATGAGGAGCTGACATTCATTTGTACTTGTGGTTGCATATATGTCCTACTATTTGTCGTTATTAATTGCGGGTTATATTTGTTGGACATAAAGATACTATCCTCACGGTTGTGCTGTAAAATCGGTTGCAAACTATACTGACTTGCATTTAATGAGAAGTTTATTAGAAAATAAGTATATATATTAGACAAAAATACCCTTTTAGTGTAAGTTGAAAAATTAATCTCATCTTTTGGATGAGATGGAGATGGATGGTGAGGATAAGTCCCCAGTATCCAATAAAAAATTGGTATCTAAATGAATCTAAATCTAACATAAAAACCAGATACATCCAAAACAAGTTTCTCACCAAATTTAATAACGATATAAGTGTTTCAAATTCGAAACGTAACTGCATAACCAAAACAGTTTCAAACAAGTAAACGCTCACTAATATTACAACACCTATGTCATCCAGTTTTGTATGGATAAAGACATCTAAACAATGACCAACAAATCATACAAATCATGATTCAAAAAAAATATCAAACTGAATAAATGCAAAACTCAAAAAAAAAACTTACGAAGTGCAACATACATGTAACTAACTAAACCAAGAAGGTGTAACTCTAACCTCTAAAAAGTACCGTGAAAAAGAAGGATTTAGTGCTATCCATCGATCGCCCGGTTTCCTCATAATCATAAGCCGTTCGATCAATGCCAATGGTGGTTGGAGTATGAGAATCTTCATCTCCTTGTCACTTGGAGTATCAAAATCTTCAAAACCTGCCAATAGAGCAAATTTATATATCTTAATAAACAATCGTAATATGATAGGTGATAAAAACAAGGCAGAAAACGACAAGGTTAGAAAAATAAATACCTTTCTTCCTTATTCGTTTAAATGGTTTATGACACATCTATATTATGAGTTGATATGTCAAAACAAGGGAAAATCAGTGTTAATACCCTATAATTCATCACTGTTACTGTTGGGGGGAATTTTGGCTCATTTACTTATGAAATTGTCATTTGGGTTTTGTTTTATATCAAATGGGTCAATAAATTATAACAAAGTAATAAGACATATTTAGTCAATGCAGTAAGCTAACTTACACTAAAACACAAGTTACCATCAAGTGCCACAAACGACATATTCTCATCAAACAACATAAGTATAACATAATATTATCAATATAACTAACTAACAACTCTAAATCCACTAATAAATATATAACATACATAAGTTGAAATGATATTCAGAAATGGGCAACCTGTATTATAATCATTATAAAGGTAACAACACTAACTTATAGCTACTTTTCCCACATCTAACATAGATTTTGCAGACTTTCAATACACTAAAACAAAAGTTATCAGTGCCACATTCACAAATAAGTATATTACATACATAACTTGAAATGAAAACTGTGTTTCTATCGTATAAACATAAAGTCTAACCCGTGTAATAATAATTATGAAGGTAATTTAAGCCACAGACAACATCGGTACTAAACTCATTCCAAAATCTGTTTGGAATCTATACTACATATAAAATATTTTAGACCATCTTTCTTAATTAAATGTAATTTTTTAATTAATACAAAATGTTATGCATGATGTACAATATTTTATGCAAAAAATAAAATTCTAAAAAAAATATATTTCTTCATTCAATGCAAACAATTAAGTAATACAAGGATTAATGCACATTGTACAATCTTTAATAAAAAAAGACAAGCATCAAAGACAGGTCATGAACCCAAGGATTATTGTTCGGACCAAGACCGAGTCAAACTCAACAATTACCGAGTTGACCGAGCAAAACCAAAAGATCTCAGTTACTATTCCTTTGTGTTTGAACAATATATTTCATAGATCTTTAAAAGACCTAAAACACAAAAGATGTATCATCACAGATCTGTAACAAAAACCCACATGCAAACCTAGATGTAAGTCACAGTCACTCCCTTCCCATCATCCACAACAAATCCGACTCGATCTAAAATTCCCATCATCCTTTTCAACTCAATAACTCATACCGAACGAAAAGTAATAAAAACATAAAATCAAAAACTGAAAAAAAACACGAAACGAACATTAATTTTCAATCTCAGTTTTGGTTATTTCTTTCAACACTTTAAAAATAATTCACGAACCAAAAGGTCATAAGAAAAACCAATAACCTCATTGATGAAAATTTTGAAGCATAAACTCCTTCAATAGTCAAATAATAATAAAACAAGAACAAAGATTGTTCAAGCACTCTTTTGTTTCGTTGGTAAAATCGAAAAACAAGAAACAAAAGATATCATCAACGAAACTCCTGCATATCTTGTTGGAGGTAGATTGTTATCTTCCGTGGTATTAAGTGTTGGTTGGTGTTCATAACGAACACGAATCAACAAGAGACTGAGCTTATCTCTTGGAGGGTTAAAATAGAAACATAAGATGTTTTTGTGATTGAGTTGTGGCGTGCGTGTGTTGTGAGATTTGTTGAGAGACAGGAGTGGATCTGTGACTAAGTAAAACAAGATAAGAGACTTAATTGACTTAATATGAAAAAAACTAAATTTATTAAGTCATATGAAAATTGTTTGTTAATGACTTAATTGAGAAAGATGACTCAAAATATAAAGTGATAAAACTGAGACTGTTCACATTAAGTCATCTGTTAATTAAACACGACTTAATGAAAAAATTAAACAAACAGTAGTGTTTCATATATGTGTGAGTAAGGTAGTGTTTGATAACAACTTAAAGTATCTTAATTGAAAATTAGGTAAATTAATTAAGTCATTAAATGGATGTTTGTTTAGTGCTTAAAATTAATATATGACCTTAGAGCACAGGGAGTCGTGGTGCCAAACTTTTTGTGCCAAACTCCAAAAGTGGTGTCACGTCAGCAAAATGAAGTTTGACACCAGAAATGCCATGGCACAAGAATTCAGTGGGAGTGGTTTGGTACCAGAATTCTGGTGCCATAGCATTTTTATTTTTTTTTGAATATTTATTTAAAATACACTTATTTATAAAACTAAAAATAAAATTCATTGAAATTAAAAACATTA
>BQNB010004895.1:0-93208 GCA_026074375.1 Tanacetum coccineum | reverse complement strand
GCAAAGTGACATTTGACTTAGTTTGACCAATAAAGGAGTAAAACCCGTTACATGATTAGGAACAACGTAAATCCGGATTAAAGTTAAATGAATACTTTCGTTTGATGATGTGTTGAGAGCCTTTATGTGCAACAGTCCACCAGTAGCAGAAGATAGGGTTACCGTACATACAAGAGTCTTCCAGTTCTTACGGAAGCTCTTTCTTACCAATCAAGTAGTACAACAGATGTATATTCATACTATGTTTAGAAAGAAGTTTTGGCCTTGGCTAGAGGCGATTGATAAAAGATTTGAGTTGGCGTTTTGTTCAAAATGGGAGGATTTGTTTTTGCTCTTCTCTAAGTCTAAACCACATTTGGAGTGTTCCCAAATGCTCAAGTATCATGTACATACTTTTATTGAATTTTCCACATATGTCGGGTAAGAGGAAAGCCGACAAAACAAAATCCATAAGATCGGGACAGCCCCTGGCACGTTGACGCACCATCAGCGCTCCAGGAACAAAGTTCCTGGTTTTCTAGATTTTGGCTATCATTTGGTATTTTACGTTTTGCTAACGTTTATTTGTCATCGTCAAAACATAAAGGAGATCCTAGTAAATGTTGCACCAACAGAGGACTTCAAGCTTCAAACCTACTTTTCAGAAGAAGGCATTAATCACTAAACGTCAATTTCTCAAACACCTGAACAGACAGGACCGTACTCATGTTGAGGCTGCTCGAACAATGCTAAGCACGCTAAACTTACACTATTCTTTTGGGCTGAGGCAATCGCAACTGCATGTTTCACACAAAACCATTCACTCATAATCCCTAGACACGAAATGACATTGTATCACATAATCAATAAGAGGAACCCCCAATCTGAAACTTCTTTACATCTTCGGCTACACATGTTACATTGTAAGAGATGGTGATAATCTGGATAAGATCAAAGAAAAAAGGGATGCTTGTATTTTTGTGGGATATGCTACACAGTCGAAAGGATTCAGAGTCTACAACAAGAGATCAAGAATGATTATTGGAACCATCCATGTCAATTTTGATGAATTAAAAGAAATGACATTTGAACAAGACAGTTCAAACCTCACACCCTAGCGTCTGAAAATGACATCTGAACACAACAGTTTAGGCCCCGCACATCAACGTCAGGCTAACACTTGAACAACAACGTCATGAACCATCAATTTCTACTCATGTTCGAGATAATCTTCCTTCAGCAAATACAACAAATAATCAATCAATGTCTGAATTGGAATTATTGTTTAGTCCAATGTTCTATGAATATTTCAATAGAGAGAATGAAGTTGTATCCAAGTCTTTCGATGTATTTGATAAAAGAAATACAACTCAATCTACACCAACACCGGTTGATGCAGAATCACCTTAATTAATTGTTCATAATACATTTGATCCAACAACTCCAACATCACAAGTACATGCTAAAGAAGATAACAATACTCAAGCAGATGATGCGCGTTTCGACGAAGCCGAATTTATCAACCCTTTTGCTACACCAGTAACAGAAGTTGGTGAATCATCTTCAAGTCAAGTTGATTTAACACCCAAATTGTTGGTTCCGCTGCGTATAAATTTGGGGGTGTTAAAGATTAGTATCAAGAGCCATAAGTTATAGAGAATTAGGTCGTTTTCAAAACCTAAACTATAACTTTATTATTTTATTTTATTTTTAAAAAAAATTAGCGCGCAAATTCCTCATGATGCCAGCCAAGTCGTTCTTGCAATTACGTTTCTAGCATTATATATTATGGGTGTATTATCACTAAGTATTTATTAATAAATACTATGATATATATGTCGAGATATATATTTATTATTAAACTTTACATATTAAAGTTTTTATCATACTTTGAAAGTCTCATATCTAATGTATTGCATACATTCATATATTTTGCATACATTCGTACTTTGCATAAATTTTATTAAATATAGTGACCTTATACGTATCCCTCGTATTCGCAGATTATCATGGCGAACCTATTTCCAAATGACGACGCGAATGCTCTCGTGCCAAACTTCAACATTGAGTTTGTACCGAATCCAGGCCATGCACACTTTGCAAACAACAACAATAATAATGGATGGATAGAGTGGGATGTACCACTAGGAGAGATGGATGAGCCGATGGTAGACTCGGAGTCTGACGAGGAGGAGACGGATGATGAGGATGATGATGGCAATGTTGTGGATGAGCCTAAACCGAGCACCTATGATGTTGGAGGTCCATCTACGGCTATCGCAGCTCAGCCTCAGGTGATTGATAACTTGTATATCCAGGTGGATAATCTGAGAGATAGACAGGGAGTGTTGACGAGGAAGATAGAGGAGGTGAGTGATGCTGAGGCGACTAACAGTGTCACCATTGGAGGGATCCACCCTAGAGTGACTACTTTGGAGGAGCAGGTGCAGACCCTGCAGACAGCTCTAAATGAATCCAGGTCGAAGAACCAGCAGTGGCAGACTACAGTGGCTGAGATGCACAGTCGCGAGGGTACCTTGATGCAGTACATGTTGTGGATGGAGGAGCGCCTCACTGTTTTGGAGAAGAGACTTCCAGGACCGCCTTCGGGGGCCCAGTAGTCATTTTTCTTCCTTTCTTACCTTGTTGGTCTAGGATGTAGGTCTCAACCCTAGATAGATCTTTTAAGCCTGTGAAGGATATAGAGCACTAATGTAATCAAAAGTAACTCTGTGAGAGACTCTAACAAAACAATCTATTGTTCACGCGGAAAATAAACAATAGTGCTAAAGAAGAATTACTAAAAACAATACTTTGATCCTCTATGGATCTTTTCTATTAATCGTAACACTGTTTCTTGATTGTTCAATCGTCCCTCAAACCTAAACCGTGTGGTTTCATTTATAGATATGAAACCCTAAACTAATTCTCCTAGAATTACATTTACATGAGTCTATCTATCGCTTCTCATGTCTATCCATACTAGAACTTATCCCTGAGTCACTACGTTACTCTACCAGGATTAATTTGTTCTACCAGTAGGAACAATATAACCAGCAGGAACTATATACCTGCCAGTAGGAACTTTAATACTAACAGTAGTAATTACTCTACCAGTAGGAACTACATACCTACTAGTAGGAACTAATAAATACAAATATACCTAACAATCCTCCCCTAAACTGGAATTTGACATAGTTAACTTCCAGTTTCCTAGATAGATCTTCAGACTTTAAATCGTTGAGGATTGAAACAGCAGCAAAAATAGCAGCAACCAAAGTGAGTGACTTCTAAACATCTTTAACACATCAATCTTGAAGCAGCAACCAACTTTGGACCACCTCAGCAACATCCATCAATTCAGGGTTACATACGATTCTCATCACATCCCATGGTGTGTTAACTTTGGGGAGAGGTAAATCATAGAAAGTAAATGGATTTGATGAAGCCTTTACCAAGTAGCCATTAACTCTTGGGCTAGCCAATCTAATGGGTCCTAGAAAAAGGAATGCCATGGAAGATTGGAACCATTTTCAACCACTCCAAACATGAATCATAGTGGGTTGAGTACTATATGACTTTGGGCAAGTCGTCACAGCCATAAACGGATTTGGATAGCCTTTACCACATAGCCGTTTGCTTGTGGGCTAGACAATCCTTGAGACCCAGAAAGGGTTACTCCCATGGTGGATTGCAAACCATCCCAACTTATTAGTACATGAAACATTGGTCAGTTGAGAGACCCTGTGGTTTTAAGCAAACCATTACAGCTATATCAATTCATTCTGGTACAAGACCTGAGAATTAAAACCAAAACTCAATTAATTCTAGCCCGAAGGCCTGGCAATTGAGAGCCATGGTACAATTAGTTCTAGCCATAAGGCCAGGGAATTGATACCCATAATGATGTTGCACCTCAAAAGAGAAACTTTGAAAACACGGTGCCATAAAACCATTTTGCACCAAAATATTTTATCACATGAAAACAGATTTTGAGCCTAAAAGGATTTAAGCTCAGAACAATATGTAGCCATCCAAAAACCTCAAAAACCATCCAAACGCACCTGCAACAAGAAAAACTATACATACCAAAAGAAACAAAGTATATACAAGTTAGACCATTGTCCCATACTTATTCATAAAAAAAAAAAAAAAAAAAAAAAAAAAAAAAAAAAAAAAAAAAAAAAAAAAAAAAAAAGAAGGAACACAAGAAGCCAGCTGATTCTTGATGAATTGAATCAGTTGTACCGCATATGTCATGTCATTCCCTATACCATCAATCTCCACTTCTAACTTATGCTTGAGCATCTTCTTCATGAGAGAAGCAGAGAGAGGATATGGTATATCTGTAAACATGTATAAGATCTTGCCAGAAAACGTTTCTAGCACATGAACACCAAAAAATGGAAACAATTTCCAACTGTGGATAACCCACTCCTGTTGATCATTCCAAACTTCAACACTGGAACCACCAGTAGTAGATTCAAACAAAACATGAAGATCTCCCCATAAAATCAATCCATTACCAGCAAGAGGGTTGACTTTATAATGCTTAACAACCATTCCATACAACTTGGATAGATCCTGTCTATCAATCAAGTGCAGAATCTCTCAAAGATGAGTAAAGTATTTGGAAGTTTTATCAGTGAAGTATAAAGCATTGACATCACCCAAGCCAGTAGGAATAACTTCCCATGCAGCAAATATATGCCAAAACAGAGGGTCGGTATCATCATCAGAAGCATCAGAGACATCATCAGAAAGCACGGTAATGAAGGATGTATCAGGAGCATGCAAATCCACTTCAGAAGAGGGCATCTTCCTTGGTGCTAAAGACTTCCTCCTGGTGCTATATGTCTTGATATCAGCATCAAAGGATTGACTTCTTGTCCTAGGTCCAGATGACCTAGAAACAGGTGTAGCAAAAGGTGGTGTAGGAGCAACAGTTGGATCAACAGATGTATCAGGTATAACATCAGGGTGTGAGGAAACCTTGGTGAGTGGGAGGAGTATTCAACAAAAGGTATTCGTGTACATCAGTTGTACACAGCAGATGTACGCATGTGAACAGGAGTCTGTGGAGCTGCAGAGGATTTTGACTTCTTAGATCCAGGTTGTTCCACATCAGCACCTGGTCTTTTAAGTGACCTCCTTAGATTCTGTGCTTGAAGATCAGCAGCAGCATTCCTAATCTTATCAAACTCAGCTTTGAGTTGATCATCAGTGAATGTCTTCACATACTTCAAAGTCCATCCTGTAGAATAAATTGCAGAACTCTAATTTTTGACAAAGGTGCGCATAAAGTGCTTTTGTTGTGCAAAAGTCATTGGCTTATTGATTTTATCTTAGAACCTTTGAGCAGCAAACGTTCTTCTCCTTTCAGCAATTATAGCTGCCATCTTTGTTGCAAAGTTGTCCTCATTTACATCCGGACCAAGTAGATTAGCGGTAAGTCCTAGTATAGCATGAACTTGTCCCATGATGTCTGACCAATCATCATCATTGTAATACTTGGCAGAATTGATCACATCCTCTTACCTTTTCTTCTTCATTTCCTTTTGTTCTCTAGCCAATTCAGCTTTTTCCTCTTCATAAAGTTTCCTTGCAGCCTCTGCTCCCAACCTGTCCTCCTCTATCTGTCTAAATGACCTTTCTTTGATTGGAGGATCTTCCTCTACCATTGGAGATTTACCCTTGTTAGAGGGGTCAGCAGAGAAATCATAAGCATTACCAGCAGGAACAGCATTTCCATGAACAAATGCATCAGTGGGAATGGAGGAGCTAGGAGGAAATTCATTCTCTTGAGTGGCATCAGCAAGAACAGAAGAAGTGTCAGCAGCAAAAGCAGCTGCCTTAGCTAGCTTGATCAAAGAATCCACATCTTGTTCCTTATCTTCCTCGTTGTCAGATTTACTTAAAATCACATTCCTTCCCTTTGCTTTGAGTTTTGACTCCAAAAACTTCACTTGCTTTACCAGCTTCCCCATCACATCCTTAAACAATAGCTTGTAAGCTTGAAGCTCGGATTCCAAACATCCAATCTCTTCACCCTGTTCAGACACTAAAGTACATCAAAGCAGTTAGAGTAAAGAAGGTCCTCAGCACTCCTGAGGTTGTACCTTCAGTGGAGTTGCAGTGGACCTAGGGACAGGATTGGAAGCATTCTCCTTTGAAGAGGACTCAACATGAGGGTCAGAAGATGGACCCGACTGATTTACTTGAGCACTAGGAGAAGTTGGTATTGGCCAGGGTGGTGTTGAAACTGGCTCACTCAGTGGAGCAGTTGGGGTTGGTCTTGGTGATGATGATCCATGATCACGAGGCGAAGCAATTGGATGCACAGGTTCGGTAACAGTTTCATGGTCAGTCTGAGGGTTGGGTGGTGCTACCTCCCCTGATGTTCCAGCTGCAATGGCAGCTTGAGGAGGAAGAAGCATTGCAGCCACCAATGGCATATGGTCTCCATGAAAATTCAGTCTCATATTTGCAAACATCTTGCTGGTCAGTCTAACTGCATGGTATGGTTTGGTATGCCTAGTTTCTATGTCCAGTATCATTTGTAGAAACCTAGGAAACATCAAAAATTTCTTAGAATTATTAATGTTATTTACCATCCCAGTAAAGATATAGCGAGACCAATTATACTTCTTTCCCTCACACAAACAGATTAAAGCAATGGCCAAAGGACTTCCAAACTGATCCTAACTCCCAGACTTAGTACTAAGACAATGTAAGAGAGTATGTATCAGGAACCTCCACTGAGGTGAGAATTTGTTCTTATGAAAGGTCAACTTTCCCTCAGTGGGGTAACCTAGATTATCCATGCCTAATAATATGTCAGGTATAGGCATATCCACAATTCCCCCTCATCTTGTAACTGCAATTGACTCCTCACTAGTGATTCAGTGATTGTGTAAGGAGTCCCATCAATGGTGGCCACAATAGCTGGTGGACCTAACTCAGATGATCGGAGTGAGGCCGTGGACCAGAATTGGGTTATAAGGGAATCATGGATGAGTGGGTCAGTTACAATAGCATACCTAATGTGGGAACCAAGTAAGAAATCAATAACCTGATGATAGTCGGTACTCCCTTTGGGTTTCTCCAAAAATCCAATCCGGTTGTGCTCATCGTGATATTTTAGGGCAGCCATTGATGCGTTGGTAGCTTGAATAGGATTGTGTGTTAATGCTGGTGTTAGAATGCAAGGGAGTTTCTACTGGTGGGTAGTAGGAATCACAATTTCGAAGGGTGAGTGGAATGAAGAAAGAGGGCTGTAAAAATTAGGGTTTGATCTCAAAGGTAATTGTAAAAATGAGGGCAAACAGTGATTAGCCCTTTAAATAGAGAACCCTTTGATCAATTAAATGCCCACTTAACTCAGCTTTACTATTGAAATATAATAAAACTCACTTTAAGTTACTCAATTAAAGAAAAGTCAACCCTAACGAAAAATTAACAAAACCAGCAGGAACAACTCTACCAGCAGAAACCAGAAAGACAACCAGTAGAAATGTTCAGCCAGTAGAAACCAGTATGCCCACTAGTAGAAACTCTTTCAACACCAGAGATGACACAAATCTAACCAGAAGGAATTGTGCGCATCAAAATAGAGCCACAAACACTCCATGGTATGCACACATCAGAAATCAATGCCCTGCAAAAGATGAGACCAAAAACCACACATACCATATACATGGAAAAAAAAAGATTGAACTACAAGAATTAAAACTGCTAGACTAATATTTGTAAAAAAATAAGGCTAAAAAATTAACTATTTGAAGCAAAGTACAATAACAGTCCTCCCCTTAAATCCAAATCTTAAGAATGTTTTACTTTTGAGGGTCAGATATGCATGTTTTGGAATTAACTAACCCACTTTACTTTTAAAAGTAAAACTAACCCAACAAATTAATGACATAAATGTGATGACGAAATTTAGCAAAACCAATAAAGTTTTACAATCCTCCTAGGGATTGTACCTAATCATTGTAGTGTAGTATAGGTAAGGCTCAGGGGATTGATCATTCTCTAGGGGAATAGTAAGGTAAATTGTATGTTTACTAAAAAAGTTTGCAAAGATTCTTGAAACCATCCCTTGTGGAATGAGGTAATGAAATGCTATGATTGTTTGATTTTGATATTGACATACCAAACAAATATTTATGCAGGCCGTTCCATTATTTCATTTTAAACCCTTACATCAAACAAGCCCTAAATATAGTAGCTTTCTAATATTGTAACACACCTTTTTTCTTTTTAGGGCTAATACTTTAAAATGTATTATACTTAACACGATTTGGCATTCTGTGTAGTGTATTAATTTTTCAGCTTTTCAGTGTAAAATACTTTTTTTTGAGTTATTTTATGTTATTTTGTGTTACTTTGGACCCTTAGCCAGTTGCATGTTTATTAGATTAAAATGTTATTTTTACACGTAATCATGCATAGTCAGCATCCTTACACTTAAAACCCAACTACTGCCTTTCTTTCATTTTCACATAGAACAACCCTGGTATCTTATTTCATTTCAAATTTATTTTTACAAAATTAGTAATGTAATCAAACTAATCAGTGTACAAGGTACGTTTCTTATCATCAAATATGATTCCATTAAGTTTCCAAAATGAAGTTAATATGTTGTTGATTCCATTAAGGTACTGTCGGATCCAAGGAATCACTTTACTTCATAATTAGAATAAGAAATTAAGGAAGAAGATGAGAAAGAATTGTAGAGAAAGAGAGAGTAGAGAGAGAAAGTGAGAGAGAAAATGGAAGATTACTTGCAAAAGGAAAAATACAAATGACTAAATCTCCACCTTCCTTGGTGAGGTGTACTTATACCTAAACTAAAAGGCTTTCATGCCTTTAGTATTTCTACGGGCCAGGCTCGGGATTACTTGGGCTTTCGCCCGATACACATGACCGGTTAGCTTACATTTAAAAGCCCGTTTACCCGTCTAGCCTATTACAACATATATTAATTAATGACCGAGACTTAATATAATTAATGAACGAACTTCCTTGTTCGACTCAATATTTTGAGGCTAACAATCTCCCCCGAAGTGAGTTCATTGTGACACTCCTTCGTGAGATCAATGAGATTGCTTTTGTCGTTAAGCTCTTGTGATCTTTGTCTCTGTCAACGTTGTAGGCTTGTTCCTTCATGCTTTGTGATCTTTGATCTTTAGCCTTTGTCATTGTCTTTTGACTTTGTCTTTTTCGTCCGAGATCTTTAAATCTTTATCCTTCCGTCTTGATCGTCTTTGCCACCTTGCGATCTTGTGTCTTGACCAACATGCTCATACTTTGCATCATCTTGAAAGCTTGCTAACAATCTCCCTTGATAGACTTGATATCTTTGAAGGAAGATCTTGTATATCAGAGTTTGTGCGGAAGTCTTTGTCTTTAATTCTTGAGCTTTCATGATTCTTGAATCTTGATGCTTATAGTATGTCTTTGTAGTTTGAGCATGAGCATGTGGTAATGAATCCGACTTCAGCTGGAATAAGGCATCACCATCTCCATCTTTATGTATCCTGAAATAAAACAGTTAGCAATAAAGCGTGTGGACGAATATGGCTTTGTCATTCGTCCGGATTTGGTTAGATTAACCTTCGGTTCTGTAGGACCGTTTTATAGTATAAATATTATACCTGTGATCAGGTAGATTTAAAGAATCTCCTTGACAGGGTTTCTAGCTCAAAGCGTAGGATCTTCTAACACAGATGTATTAGATTTACCATGCTTGCTAGTTCTCATTACCGGAATGTCTCAAAGCAGACAACACGGTAAGAGTGAATCAGATAGTTACTATCTTTCTGATTAAGCCGTCAATTCATTTCCTGGAACAAGTTTGATTCACATTGAATCGCACCATCGTTTCTTTCCAGTTGACACAAGTTTGATTCATATAGAATCTCGCAAGTCACCTACCAAGAGCTTGTTTGATGCTGGCTCAAGCAGGATTTCCATCTTCATTGTGAGTACATAAGTATCACTCGGATGTTCTGGCACAATCACAAGGATAATGCGTAGGACTCTTGTTAACAGCTTGTGAACTAATTGGTGTTCAACAATTGTTAGTAATGGAATGTGTCCTAATGAGATTTATTTATGGATCTCTTGGCTCTAGACTCGATTAGTGTGTTTTGGTTTTAGTAATCGTGTAACACCCCCATTTTTACAATATAGCAGCGGAAGCTAATCTAGGGTATTACTTCATGGATACAACAATCATAATCATAAAAAACAACCCAAAAGAGACGTTTGTTCAAAAGATATGTTATCATTCATTTCAATTCAGAGTTTTACAAAGGCAGGTCCCAAAATTTAGAAACATAAAATGTGAATGATAACAAGTTTTAGCCATCTTCATGTCCATGGCCATTCCGTCCATAAGTTGCTCAGATTACCTGTGATAAAACATGCTAAAAAGGTCAACACAAAGGTTGAGAGAATAATTCATAGTTTGAAATGTAATAGTTAAAATACAAGTTATATATTTGAAATGTTGGTATTGCAGGAATTATCGTTATGAAGAACATTATTGTCATAGTGAACAGTATTAATCATCTAAAACTCAATGAATCACATAAGAGATAAAGAGATATTAAAGAAGATATTGGAGAGATCACTCCCAAAGGATATAGGAGATACTACCCAAAAGTGAATTTTAGGAGATTCTACCCAAAAGAGTATTGGGAGATATTACCCAAAGAGACATTGGGAGATATTACCAAGAGATACTAAAGAGAAATATTGGGAGTTTACTACCCAAATAGATATTTCCATATACCTAGGCAATAATAATTATCAGGATAGAATATAGTTAGCATAACACTTGCATTCTATGATTTTATAGTGGTGTATCGTTATAAGATATGATGATATGGTATTCAATTAAGTCTTTAAAAGTAATCCCATTGTTATATGATAAATTAGTATGTAAAAGAGTTTGTAACTAGCATGTACACCCTCGCGGGTTGACTTAAAACATGTAAGATAAGTTAAGGCGAGGTTAATTGACAACTTTACTGATAAGAGTTTGCAATAAATATATCCAAAATGAAAGCTGACGACCTTATCACAATCTTAACCGGGGAATGTTGATATAGTAAAATGATAGTAAACAGCCACGTCACACAACCTGAGTAGAATATGTCAAGTCTTAGGAAGATTTTACTTTAGAACTTTGGTTTAAGAGTTATGAGTTTGATTGAAGAGTTTGGAATTATTGTATCACCGTTCGGGCCATCATATGTTAGAAGCCATTCTATAAACGTTTGAGGAGCGAGGGCACTTTAAATCGTAAACCCAACCACTCAGTCAGAACGTAATATCGAGATGGAACATCTTAATATGAAGCTCCCTAGTATTGTGGTACAATATAGCTTTCGGATGATCGGTTTTAAGCGTTTTAATCAATATCTGGAAATGTTAAGCACGAGAAGCGTTAATTAAAGTTATGTCATATAATGTTTTGGATATGATTTTATACTTTTTCAAAATGTTACATTTTAGACCCTGAGGTTTGGAAAATTGCAATTAGGCCCTTGGAGTTTGCATTTTTACGACTTTGGTCCCTTAACTTTGAAAGATATACCAAGTAAACCTTGGACTTTAAAAGAGACATAATAGATCCTAGAGTTATAACTTTGATAAATGACCAATTGAGCCCTTTTGTTATAAGTTTCCGAAATTTATGATATATACTCTTGCATGGATTATAATGTACTAAACATGTCCAAAATTGACATGCAGCTTAGCTTTAACATTTTATAGACAATTTATAAGTTATAATAATACTAAAAATGAAGGTTTTTATAGCAACATAAGTTTAAAATAACGATTCGTTAACCTAAAAAATAAAATGGGTCAAATTAGGGTTTTAAAATGAAAACGCGCTGGTTTTAAGATCAAATTCCTTCATTAATCAATAAAGTGGTTATTTTAACATTAGTTAAGCATGCTAGGATAGGTTATAACAATATTTAACCATTATAACATTTAGTTTTAAGAAAAATGCGAAATTAGGGTTTCGGGTGTACGGTTTTGGATCAAAATGGAAAATGAGCATGAATTGGGTTATGAAACTTTAACAAGAGTATATTTAGGATCATATGAACATTATAAGGGTGTAGTAGCAGGTATGAAATTGATAGAACCTGGGTTTGAGCTTCAAGGATCAAAAATGGTGGAAATGGGTCGTTTCGGGTAGTATTTCCACTCGTACGCCTTGTATCTTCACTCCAAGGCTTCAATTCTTCAGGGCTTTGCTTCTTGAACTTCTTTAATGATCCTAGGATCATATGGGAGGAAAGTATTGCTGCCTATAAGGGTTATATAGGAGGAGGTGTGGTGCGAGTTTGAATGGAGCATATGAGGCCCTATTTATAGTATTTTGAGACCAAGGAGGTTAAGGAAGCCATGGGTTCTGTTGTGAGACACTTGTACAAGCTACTACATGAGGTTTTGAGGCTATGAAAGGAGTTGTGGAGGTCTAAGAAGCTAAAGTGATGGTGGCCACGCTAACAGTCCCCCCGCAACAACAGCGAGACGCGCCATGTGCCTCTATCCTTGGCCATAAGATTGTTCCCAGGGCCCAGGTGGGTCAAGTCTGCCTCTAGGTCATTAGAGGCTATCCACTGGTGGTATTTGAGTAATGGGTTTTTAAATAGGTTAAAATGGGTCATGAATGGGTTCGGGTATGTTTTGGGTTCGACAAGGGTTTCACGAGTTTTCAAGCTCATATTTCGTGTATAAATGATTAAGGATTGTTAATACATGTTCCTAAGGTCTGATATAAGGAGTGTCATTAGGATTTAGCAATTGGTTTAGGTTAAAACGGGTTTAAAATGGGGAAATGAGGTCGCGGGTTCCAAATGGTATGGTTTAGGTGTGTTCTTGAATTTCTTCGCCTTATAATTTTGTGATTTTGATTGAATGATGTAATACTAATCTTGGACTTATATATAGGAATTATAATGGGGTTTGAATCATTGTTTAAGTTAAAATGGGTCGAAATTGAAAGAATAAAGCCGTTGGAGGAGCGCGCGCGCTATATTGGATTGTGTGTGTAGGGTCGCGGCGCTCTCGCTCAATCTTTTGGATATTGTCAAGTAATTGTTAGATGATGGATTGTTAACTCATATTATGAGTACAATGTTCTTGGTTTTGATTGTTTGGGATGTGAAATGGTTAGAAATGAGTTAAACGGTCAAATAAAACCAATTAGGTACTTTAGGTTTCTTGGATTTGTTTTATGTACAATGTTGGAAATAAGCTGATGAACTCAATGATCAATAATAGATGAGATTAATGAATAGGATTTATCTGATTGTATAAATAGTTGTTACAACTTCTATTGGAGTGTTGGTTGAGGTTTAAAACGGATAATAATGAAAACGAGTTATGGTTTAGTATTTTGCTCGGTTAGGGTTTTAGACTTTTGAATTGGGTTTTTAAAGTGTAAATTGTATGTGAAGGCTTGAATGAATAATTAGGTTTTTACACATTGTAGAATAAGGTATAGTAGCGTGTACATAAGTGGTGGTGAAAAATTGGATGCAAAACCGAACGGTAAAATCGGATATTTTAGCCCCCCCACAATGCTTAATGACTAATATATTATGTGTTGTTAGGAGACTTGTACTTGTCTTTGGATCAGAATGTTATTCTGTGTGTGTTATGTGGTAACTTGTACCATATCCCCTTTTTTAGTGCTTGTGATTGACTCTTTAGATGTTAATCTTTCATGGAATTAGGGTTTAGCAGGAATACGCATAATGGTTCAAGCACCGTAGAGATAGACTATAACGTTGCCGTATGGTACATTAATGAATAATGTACTTTGTAATAAGGTTATGTGTGTGTGTGTGTGTGACTTGAACCATGTTATGATGTTGCTTGACATCTATGAAAGAACAAGATCGCGCTTTTGTGTAGGGTTGCGTGAGCTCGTCTACTTTAGTTATGTAAGTTACATTACATACTGAGATATTGACAGTACAAGTAATGTAATAAAGTGAAAAATTTCCCTGTACAATAGGTTTTGCATTTGATAAAAATTCTTGGGTTGTTATAAATTGGAGGTTGGAGCAGACTGCCACCTATTCAATATCAACTAACTCGGAGTGAGAAAGTCAATAGAAGTCGTGTGTATCTTCGTGACAAATGAGACAAGTTTCTGTTGAGAGAAACCCGAATGGCTGGGAAGGGTTGTGCATTGCATCACTGGGTCCATGATGTCGTCTTCAATGTCAGCAATCAACATTGTGATTCTGACAGCATATGTATTGACCCGGTTTCTGCCTAAGTTGTGTGGAGGGCTACTTTCTTTACACCCTTTATCCATACATTTCTTTTTCATTCTTCAACCCCTTTAATGCTTACCAAGACGTCATTACTAACACCTTGTTGTGATTGTTCCAGTGTTAGCTCAATCTTAGTCGGCATTATTCCCTTAAACACATTCATCTCCAATCATACCTAAGGACTGCTATTTCTAACTATGAAGTGTCCTTGGGTAGATCCCTCCGGTTCTGGTTGGATCATAGGACAAATACCTAACCTTACCACCTTATGACTTTAGAATCGTCGTGAAATAAGATGTTGTAGGGTATGAGATCGTAACCATAAAACCTTTTTCAAAGAGTATCAAGCACTTTGAGTCGATAAGATCACTTATTATTTTCAAGATCACATTTTAAATACATTTCTCCCCTTATTTTAAATACTAAATCACTTAGTACTTGAAATACTTTGTGATTAAAATTCGTTTTGAAATACCATGGGGAAATCTTTTACTTAGCATGAATTACATGGAAAATTAACTTGCTCCCCCTTGATTTTACATATGTTTGACACAAAAAACAATGATACCAGGTTATAAAATGAATATAAAATTAAGGGTTAGCATTGTCGAGCACATAATTTTGAAAGATTATTAATTGTCATTGAAGAATTTTTGAAAAATTGTGCTCAACCACCTAATCATCTTATAACAATCAATATATTTAATAGTCATTATTATTCCGTAGATGTTATTAAGACCTTTTATAATATGTTGAATACATAAGAATTGTCATGTTATGATGTATCCAACAATCATTAAAACATTGTTTTTCAGAAAAACTCTCCCTCAAACATTGACTCATTTAAAAAATGACACCAAAAGTAGAATAATTGTCTTGTAAAACAATATGAGGGATGGAGTGTTGAACACACAATTTTGAAAGATTTTGAATCGTCATGAATAAATTCTTGAAAAATTGTGTTCAACTTTTTGAAAAAACCAAATGTTAGAAGAATTCTCTTCTAACGCTAAGGATAAGCGCACTTATGCGTACACTCTCCTTTGTCGTTCTGGTCCGAGTTGCAATCTGAGAGTGATTACAAGTCATCAAGAAAAATAGAAATGACATGTTTTGAAAGCATTTGAAACTCCTGTTCGAACTTCATTTACACGCCCGTGTCGATATTAAATCAACAAAAATTTTTTTTTTACCATTTCTTTTTTTTTTTTTTTTTTTTTTTTTTCCTAGGGAAGTAAAATGTTTATCGATTCCAAGAGACATGTCGAGAAGAATATTTTTTGAAACATTTTCTGATTTTTTTGATTTTGTATTTTCTTTTTAAAATTTTATATTTTTGTATTTGGTTTTATAAAAAATATTTACATGTTGACCTCAGCATTGTTATGTTGGTGAAATAGTAATTCCAACTCTTGTCGTGATGTAGCTGTCTTGTCTGCTAGAGGAACAACTTTTGGAACCAGCTTTGAACTTGACAGTTCATTGTTGTGGTCGTGAATTTCGAGTTCTGAACTATTATGATTAAGACTTGAATTATCTAGTTACCAGAAGTCAGGGGTGGTTGGTTGCAGACCTGGTTAACTATCACTTAAAGGAGTTACATTGTAGTACTCAGTGTCACACGCAGAAGACTATGTTGGATAATTTCACGAGGTGTTGTACTTCTATCTTTTCCCTGGTTAGGGGTGGGTATAGAATACTTATAGATTTCATCTTGCACACCGTTCTAATCAACAACAGTGCAACTTAAGTAACAAAAAATTTTGGGGATTACTTCATTTTCCAAGTTTCGTAAATCGGGTTTTACTTCACCAAGTGATCACAACAATAGCCCGACAAATACAGGTTTGGTAAGTTAGCCAAGAGTTTCAAAAGGTTAGAATGTAATCAGCAATTCTCACGGGATATTATTGTCCCATTCCAAGACAAAGGTACTTCACCGTCTAAGCAAAATTCTCAAAGTTCTTCAACAACATTCATATACAAGACCTTGAATAATATCAATTTCTTGATTCTTCTTCATCTCCTCTAAACTGTTTATTCTGAAGACAAGAGGGCATAGCGTTGTTAGGATTTACCAGATAGGTGCTCAAGACAAGAACTTCTCTAGAGTATATGGTGCGTACACAACAATGATGCTTCCGAGAGTTCGCAACCATCATGGGAGAAAATGTGTACATCCGGGACTTAGTTGACTTTGATGTTACCATGTCAACTTCCAGGGGAAGTAGTGTATACTACTTTACTTAGCATGGTTTATGAAGTATACTGCATACGTGAGAAGAACCCCCGTTTATAGTATAGGTTTTAGGGTAAGACCAGGTCGTTCTACGGGATTGGTAATTCTTAGAAAGGGTCAATTATATTACGAAAGGGTAAATCTTATAGACTGTCACTATCTAAAGATTTCAATGTACCTCAAGATATAAAATGATGTTGTTTGGGAGAACGAGAACAAAAATAGATAAACTTGAATAAATAACGGGTTTAAGAATGAATGTATAATCGATTAAAGAAACGGGTAGTAAAATAAGGTAATGAAATGCTATGATTGTTTGATTTCTATATTGACATACCAAATAAATATTTATGCAGGCCGTTCCATTATTTCATTTTAAACCCTTACATCAAACAAGCCCTAAATGTATTAGCTTTTCAATATTTTAACACACCTTCTTTCTTTTTAGGGATAATACTTTAAAATGTATTATACTTGACACGATTTGACATTCTGTGTAGTGTATTACTTTTTCGGATTTTCAGTGTAAAATACTTTTTTTGAGTTATTTTGTGTAACTTTTGACCCCCAGCCAGTTGCATGTTTATTGGATTAAAATATTATTTTTACACGTAATCGTGCATAGTCAGCATCCCTACACTTAAAACCCAACTCCTGCCTTTCTTTCATTTTCACATAGAACAACCCTGGTATCTTATTTCATTTCAAATTTATTTTCACAAAATTAGTAATGTAATCAAACTAATCAGTGCACAAGGTACGTTTCTTATCATCAAAATGGAGTTAATATGTTGTTGATTCCATTAAGGTGCGTTTCTAATTAATTTAAGTGTGATATTGAGGCTACCTAATGTTTATTTCAAAAAATAGAGTAAATGTATGCTACCTAAATTAAGTTTACAAGTCTCGAGTTTTATACATAGTGACCTAGGTCTGAAAATGAAGTTAAGTCAGAAAATGGACTTAATGGCCTTTTATGATATACATTTAGTTGCAACTATTATTTTTGATATGACCTTTGAATGCGTTTAGGCGGCGTTTTAGTAATCCTTGCAATGATGGTTTTTATTAATTTCCCTTCATGTTCCCTATGTGTGCTTCTCGCTTTCTTTTCTTTTATTTAAGAGAGGTTTGTGTCACATAACATTTATATTTCTTCTTGTTTTTAATCAAGAAAAAAATAGGAAACCTAATGGCAACACGTTTGGTTTCATGCGTAAGAATGGAAGAGGCGGCAAACTCTACCTGCATGGAGAATCAAATGCTTGTTCAATTTGATAGAGAAAGGGCTGCTAATCGAGCTGATGCACGGGGGCTTATGAAGATAATTTTTAAGTGGAGGGTTACCTTAATTAAAGAGGTTAAGATCTTGGTCGGTTCTATTCCTTCTGTTCAAGGTACCAGTAACTTGAAAAGAGCTCCAGAACGGGATGTGGAAAATCCTAGTAGTCTGAATGAGATGGTTTTTGAAGCACGATGTGATGCACATGACAAAACGGGGTATATGATGTTGGTTCATGGGAGGATTATATGAGTGATGTTTGTGTTAGAATTACGAAAGTAATGTTGATGGTTAATCTTTTTAATATGGAATGTGATGCTTTGTTATGATATTAATGTTGATGGTTGTCCTTTAAATTTGTTTTTGTGTTGATGTTATGTGTAAATGACTTTGAGTTCGTTGTTGGGATTTTGGCAGCACAAGAACGTGTGGTAAATGACACTTTGATAAGATTGTTTGAGTTTTGAGACCATCGTTAAGAATGTTTTACTTTTGAGAGTCAGATATGCATGTTTTAGAATTAACTAACCCAATTTACTTTTAAAAGTAAAACTAACCGCAACAAATTAATGACATAAATGTGATGACGAAATTTTGCAAAACCAATAAAGTTTTACAATCCTCCTAGGCATTATACCTAATCATTGTAGTGTAGTATAGGTAAGGCTCGGGGGATTGATCATTCTCTAGGGGAATAGTGAGGTAGGTTCGAATTGTATGTTTACTAAAAAAGTTTGCAAAGATTATTGAAACCATACCTTGTGGAATGAGGTAATGAAATGCTATGATTGCTTGATTTTAATATTGACATACCAAGCAAATATTTATGCAGGCCGTTCCATTATTTCATTTTAAACCCTTACATCAAACAAGCCCTAAATATAGTAGCTTTCCAATATTTTAACACACCTTCTTTCTTTTTAGGGCTAATACTTTAAAATGTATTATACTTGACACGATTTGGCATTCTGTGTAGTGTATTAATTTTTCAGCTTTTCAGTGTAAAATACTTTTTTGATTTATTTTGTGTAACTTTTGACCCCTAGCCAGTTGCATGTTTATTGGATTAAAATGTTATTTTTTACACGTAATCATGCATAGTCAGCATCCCTACACTTAAAACCCAACTACTGCCTTTCTTTCATTTTCACATAGAACAACCCTGGTATCTTATTTCATTTCAAATTTATTTTCACAAAATTAGTAATGTTATCAAACTAATCAGTGTACAAGGTACGTTTCTTATCATCAAATATGATTCCATTAAGTTTCCAAAATGGAGTTAATATGTTGTTGATTCCATTAAGGTACATTTCTAATTAATTTAAGTGTAGGATTGAGGCTACCTAATGTTAATTTCAAAAAATAGAGTAAATGTCTGCTACCTAAAGTTTACAAGTCTCGAGTTTTATACATAGTGACCTAGGTCTAAAAATGAAGTTAAGTATGAAAATAGGCTTAATGGCCTTTTATGATATACATTTAGTTGCAACTATTGTTTTTGATATGACCTTTGAATGCATTTAGGCAGCGTTTTAGTAATCCTTGCAATGATGGTTTTTATTAATTTCCCTTCATGTTCCTTATGTGTGCTTCTCGCTTTCTTTTCTTTTATTTAAGAGAGGTTTGTGTCACATAACATTTATATTTCTTCTTGTTTTATATCAAGAAAAAAATAGGAAACCTAATGGCTACACGTTTAGTTTCATGCGAAAGAATGTAAGAGGCGGCAAACTCTACTCGCATGGAAAATTAAATGCTTGTTCAATTTGATACAGAAAGGGCTGCTAATCGATCTGATGCACGGGGGCTTAGGAAGCTAATTTTTTAAGTGGTTGGTTACCTTAATTAAAGAGGTTAAGATCTTGGTCGGTTATATTCCTTCTATTTAAGGTATTGGTAACTTGAAAAGAGCTCCAGAACATATTGTGGAAAAGCCCAGTAGTTTGAATGAGATGGTTTCTGAAGCAAGATGTAATGCACATGACAAAACGGTGTTCATGACTAGCCTTCTTTGCCGTCTTCTCCCTTAAATTTGGTATTGGTTGTTGGTTAGGTGGATTGTGTGGTTCTTTTGGGTATATGTTTGGGTTTTTATGATGTTGGTTCATGGTGGGATTATATAAGTGATGTTTGTGTTAGAATTATGTAACTAATGTTGATGGTTATTCTTTTAATAGGGAATGTGATGCTTTGTTATGATATTAATGTTGATGGTTGTCCTTGAAATTTGTTTTTGTGTTGATGTTATGTGTAAATGACTTTGAGTTTGTTGTTGGGATTTTGGTAGCACAAGAACGTGTGGTAAATGACACTTTGATAAGATTGTTTGAGTTTTGAGAACATCGTTAAGAATATTTGACTTTTGAGAGTCAGATATGTATGTTTTGGAATTAACTAACCCAATTTACTTTTAATAGTAAAACTAACCAAAACAAATTAATGACATAAATGTGATGACAGAATTTTGCAAAACCGATAAAGTTTTACAATCCTCCTAGGCATTGTCCCTAATAGTTGTAGTGTAGTATAGGTAAGGTTCGAGGGATTGATCGTTCTCTTGGGAAATAGTGAGGTATGTTCGAATTGTATGTGTACTAAGATCTAAAGGTTGAGGTTAGAGTATTTTTGTATTTTTTGTATTTTATGAAAGCAAGTAAAATTTTGGGTTTTGAAGGGGATTTTTACACTAAGCTAAAACTAATCTAAATCTAAACTAATTATGCAAGAAAAGTAAAATTGGCGGGAACTCTTATAGGTTAACAAACGTGCTCACTTAATCATGTACTACTCCCTAGTTGATTCTCCTAACCCGTTGTCCGTCACTCTCGTTAGTGCAATTTGTAAGTATTCCCCTTATTCAATTGCGAATTGATCAGAGATGCACCTACGTGATCACCTAAGCAAGCAGATCCTGTTAGACGCTTTTCCTACCCAATAGTTAAACCACGCACATTACATACTTAATTAACTATCTTCCCAAACGTGAGGATTTCATTTAGTTCTAACCGTGTTTCACTAGACGTCTATGCTAATGTAATATCTTATAGCTATTTTTCTAATGCCTAACGCGCACAAAAACTATCAAGAAGCAATAAATTAGAGTTCACAAACTAAGTTTAAGGCAATCATAAGCAAACACATATAAATATAGCCTAATATGTTAACAAGAAAAAAAGCAATTAATCATCAAACACATGGACATATTTAAATGATTAGAGATTGAATTACTTAACTTCAAACCAACATGTGAGTACAAAGGGTATAAAAAGCCCTAAAAATCGTCTATAATGGCTGCATTATAGCTCTCCAAAGTTCCAGACACAAATTATGTAAATAAAGGGGTTGGTATATATAGGAATTGGGTTGTGACGACGTCACTAGGGTTTTGTAGCGTTGTCACCCTGTCAGATCTTCTTAGGCTTTCTTCAGTCGACAAATGTTGACGTCGTCATAACTTCTGATGACGCCGTCAGCCCGTCACCTTGCAAATGTGACGTCATCACTAAATTCTGGTGACACCGTCTCCATGCATTGAAGCGTCACAAAATCAATCCAAAACTTCACTTTCTAGCCACATTTGGCAACGCCGTCAGGATGGTGGTCGCGAGCTTGAAAAGTTGTATTTTTGCCTTGTTTTTCCCAAATCGAGCACAACTCACGTGTATTCCATCCAAGTTCTTCCCAAATGCTAATTACACAAAAAGAAATGATTTAATGCAATAATAGAGCATATTTGTCACACCCCGACATAGGCGGAAACACGGGTATGCGACAATGAATGATCAATCATAACACAAGGTACACGATAAAGAAAACTAAAATGCATTAATGAAAAGTGTCATGATGATCTTCAACCTCAAGTACAGACTTGAGTGAAGTCCCAACAAGAACACATCAAATAGTCTCCACAAATACAACCGAATATCCACGCATGGGTCAATACTAGTCTTAAAAGCAACAATCCTCAAATTACTTAAGTTTAAAATAGAGAGTCAATACAAGGTCTCTCAAAACATGATCCATACAAGATTCTCTTATGGTCTGCTAAAGCTTTTAACTCAGCTTCACTGATCATTCTCAACACCTGAAAATGATACTCAAAAAGGTCAACAAAAATGTTGGTGAGCTCGTAGGTTTGATAGAAAACCCAGTCGTTGTGCTAATATTTTAAGTAGTGGACAATTTTGCAATATGACAGTTAATACATGCAACACATTGCATTCCAAACATAGCAACTCCATGCTATCAAATCCACATCAGTCTAGACACCATTGCCACGCAAGGTTCTCAATTCTCAAGTCACACGCACCTAAAGCCTACCAACTGGAGCTATATATAGGGCGGAAGATCACAAGTCCCACACAGAAGATCCACACAGTAAGATCCACACAGAAAGTTCCACACAGTAAGATCTACACAGAAAGTTCCACACAACATATTCTACCAAAACTCATGTCATTCACATAGTAGTCATAGGCACATAACATTGTCCCAAAAACAAATCAACTTTTGCACAGTACAGAAAACAAGTCCAAAACAGATTTGAGTATCATTTTCCCCCAACGAAAAAAATTTAAAAATAGGGCTACGAGAACTCACCTCATCAAGGTGACAAGCAGCAAGATCAAACAAGCAAATGCAACGACGTCCGAACACGACCTAGTCCAATTAATGTCCATTTCAGATATACGTTTCAAAAGATGTTTTCTAGGTTGATGCATAGAAGTCAGATGCGTTGTACGGTTACCCTTAACGTTATTAGTGGTGTGATGGTTGATGACTTAGTTTCAAGATAACATACTCTAATTCATACTTTTGTATAATATACTTATACTATTTAAGTAAAATAGATAAGTAATATAAGATAACTAAATAATAGACATTAAAAATATACTTCGGTACATTCATTCGGTAACCTTAGTTACCTTAATTAATTGTATAGCTTATAGGAAATTAAACGTTTATTTATATATAACAACTTAGAGAAGTTTCATATTTTATATTTATAAAATATATTTTTCGTCTTATAGTCGACTTATTAAAATAATAATTTATTATTTTGTCGTAAAAGTAAGTTTTTGAATAAAAACTTAAGTATAGGATTTTTATAAAAACTTCGACATGACCCGTTCGTTTATACAACATTTTTCAAGGTTTTAAACCTTAATTTTAAACACCTTTCCTCCCTTCCACCATTTTCCGACAAAATACCAAATTCATATCTCGCAACGTTTACCAAAACGTACTTCCCAAAACGACTTTAAACATCATTACATAGGTATGTTTCACTTTCCAAAAGTCCGTCAAAACCCATAAAATGACTTATTTTCTCTTATTGGGCCTTAGGTATAAGATATGATTTAGGCCCAAATACTAAAGCCCATTAGTAAATATAAGCCCAAACGATAGTTACCAAAATAATCCGAACCACAATAAGCCTACAATAAGCCACGGCTTTGTTAGCAGTGTTTTTATTAAAGTGATGGTAATTAAATATTCCCGAGCCTTGTATAAGAAAAACTTAATTTACATGAATTTATCTAAGCTAATTGGGCCTAGGTGTCAGGCTTAAGTCCATTGGTAATAGGTCCGACCCAAAGTCAAGCCCAACAACCCAAGAAGGGTTTTATCTCTTGTAACTATATAAAGCCCTCTCTAAGTGTGGAGAGGGTGTTGCTTCTCATTCATTTCTAGTGCAAGTAACCATTTTTCTTTGTTTTATTTCTCTCTCTAGTTTTTTCTCTCTCTAAAACCTTTTTTTCTTATTTTATGTTCATGGTGATGAAATGATACATCTAACAATTGGTATCAAGAGCCAAGGTTGGTTTAGTGGTTTCGTTGTGGTATCTTATTTCGAGCTTATTCTGTTGGCTTATTTTTAAATCTATTTCCGACTTATTTTTTCTTTCTTTCTTTTCGTAGCTTAATTCACTACTACAAAAAACGCCATAGAAACTGGTCAAAATAGCCCATAAAGAGTGGTTTTGGAACCACTCTCCGAGGGGGGAGAAATGACTAGATCGGTACATAAAGGTTGAACTCATTTGGTTGTTTCTAAATGAATTATCTCGGTTCTCAAAGGTTGAACTCTTTCGGTTGTTCCTAAATGAACTAGATCGACACTTGTAGTTGAACTAGATCAGTTGATGTTGAAATGACTAGTTTGAGTTGATGCAGATTGACCTAGTCGGTGGTCCTTCAACAGTTGTACAACGGTCCTTTCTTTTGTCTTGAGCATAACCAATAAAAGAAAAACCGTCCTTGTACCGTAAACAATGGATCTTAGTCACTTGCTTGTTTCAAACGTGGACCACAAAGAGTAATAAGCAAACCAAAAAAACTTGAATAAGCTTTAAGAATAAGCTACTTCTAATAAGCTCACATAACACCACAAATAAGCCAAGCTTAAGTTGATAAGCTTTTAAATAAGCTACGAAACTCAAATCAAATAACCTACAAACTATGATGGGTTAACCTCATTTAAAAGATTAAATAGCTTCGAATAAAAGAAGTAAAAAAAATGCCGAGTCCTACAGTAACATCGTGGCAATATTTTGAATCAAGAAGTGTCCTTTTTTTCAAACCAAATACTCACACTTTTTTATTCAAACAAAACAAGCATTTTGTATTCAAATCAAACGCACCCTACTGTTGCAATATGATAAGCCGAAAGTGATATTATGAATAGAAAGCCCAAAATCAAATTTAGTGAGATATGAAAAAGGAAAAAAACTATTATTGAACCAGTAGTGAGTAGACACAAGTTGGAATATTTTTTTAAGAACACATTTTGTAAGAAAATAAGCCGAATAAGAATAAGCTTTAAAATGTCCGAATAAGCTCAAACAAGCCGAAACAAGAAAACCACAAAACCCACCCGTGGCGAGTGATACCAAATGCCGGTAACCAATATCACTTTCACTTCATCATTGATACAAGAACAATAGATAAGAGAAAAATGAAGAATTTTAGAGAGAAGTTAGAGAGAGAAATAAAGAGAGAAGATGAGAATGGTTGATTAACTTGCAAAGATTACAAATGAGACCAACACCCTCTCCATCCTTGGAGAGGGGTATTTATAGTTAAAACCAAGAGGCTTTCATGCCTTGGTGTTTCTACAGGCCGGGCTTGGGATTACTTGGGCTTTCGCCCGATACACGTGACCGATTAGATTACATAAAGAGCCCGTTTACCCGTCTAGCCTATTACAACGTATAATTAATTAATGACCGAGACCTAATATAATATAAATGATGAACTTTTCTTTGTTCGGATCATTATTTTGACAGGCTAACAATCTCACCCGAAGTGAGATATTGTTGACACTCCTTCGTGAGATCAATGAGATTGCTTTTGTCGTTGAGCTCTAGTGATCTTTGTCTATGTCTATGTTGTAGGCTTGTTCCTTCATGCTTTGTGATCTTTGATCTTTAGCCTTTGTCATTGTCTTTTGACTTTTTCTTTTTCATCCGAGATCTTTTAAATAACTTTATCATTTCCGTTCTTGATCGTTTTGAAACCTTGCGATCTTGTGTCTTGTCCAACATTGCTCTATACTTTGCATCATTCTTGGAAAGCTTGCTAAACAATCTCCTTAGATAGACTTGATATCGTTGAACGAAGATCTTGTATATCAGAGTTTATGCGGAAGTCTTTGTCATTTAATTCTCGAGCTATTCATAGTTTCTTGAATTCTTGATGCTTATTAGTATGTCTTTGTAGTTTGAGCGTATGAGATGATGGTAATGGAATCAGGACTCTAGCTGGAATGAGGCATCACCATCTCCATCTTTATGTATCCTGAAATAAAACAATTAGCAATAAAGCGTGTGGACGAATATGGCTTTGTCATTCATCCAGATTTGGTTAGATTAACCTCCGGTTCTGTAGGACCATTTTACAGTATAAATATTGTACCTGTGATCAGGTAGATTCAAAGAATCTCCTTGACAGGGTTCCAGCTCCCAAGGCGTTGGGAGGGTTTCTTCTAATCAGATGTATTGATTTCATGCTTGCTTGTTCTCATTACCGGAACGTCTCAAAGCAGACAACACGGTAAGAGTGAATCAGATAGTTACTATCTTTCTGATTAAACCGTCAATTCATTTATTAGAACAAGTTTCATTCACATTGAATCGCACCATCGTTTCTTTCTAGTTGACACAAGTTTGACTCATATAGAATCTCGCAAGTCACATACCAGAGCTTTGTTTGATGCTGGCTCCAAATAGGATTTCCATCAGCATTGTGAGTACATAAGTATCACTCGGATGTTCTGGCACAATCACAAGGATAATGCGTAGGACTCTTGTTAACAGCTAGTGAACTTATTGGTGTTCAACAAGTATTAGAAATGGAATGTGACCTAATGAGATTTCTTTAATGATCTCTTGGCTCTAGACTCGATTAGTGCGTTTTGGTTTTAGTAATCGAAGGCTGGAGCAGACTGCCACCTATTCAATATTAACTAACTCGGAGTGAGAAAGTCAATAGAAGTCGTGTGTATCTCTGTGACAAATGAGACAAGTTTCTTTTGAGAGAAACCCGAATGGCTGGGAAGGGTTGTGCATTGCATCACTGGGTCCATTATGTCGTCTTCAATGTCAGCAATCAACATTGTGATTTGACGCATATGTATTGACTGGTTTTATGCCTAGTTGTGTTGTGGGCTTCTTTCTTTTCAACTTTATCAACTACATTTCTTTTTAATTTCTTCAACCCCTTCAATGCTTACAAGAGTCATTACTAACACCTTGTTTGTGGATGTTCCAGTTTTAGCTCAATCTTAGTCGGCATTCTCCTCTTTATACCATTCATCTCCCAATCATACCTAAGGACTGCTTATTTATTAATATAGAGTGTGTCTAGAGGTAGATCTCCGGTTCTGGTTGGATCATAGGACAAATACCTAACCTTACCATCTTATGACTTCAGAATTGTCGTGAAATAAGATGTTGTAGGATATGCGATCGTAACCATTAAACCTTTTCGAAAGAGTATCCAGCACTTTGAGTCGATAAGATCACTTATTATTTTAAATATTGAGTCGAACAAGGAAGTTCGTTCATTAATTATATTTGGTCTCGATCATTAATTAATTATACGTTGTAATAGGCAAGATGGGTAAACAGGCTCTTTGTGTAATATAATCGGTCACGTATACCGGGCAAAAGCCCAAGTAATCCCATGCCCGGCCCGTAGAAACACCAAGGAATAAAAGCCTCTTGGTTTTAACTATAAATACCCCTCTCCAAGGATGGAGAGGGTGTTGGTCTCATTTGTAATCTTTGCAAGTTAATCAACCATTCTCATCTTCTCTCTTTATTTCTCTCTCTAACTTCTCTCTAAAATTCTTCTTATCATCTTCTTATCTTTATTTCTTGTTCAAATGGTGAAGTGAAAGTGATATTGGGTTACCGACATTTGGTATCACTCGCCACGGGTGGGTTTTGTGGTTTTGTTGTTTCGGCTTGTTTGAGCTTATTCAGACATTTTAAAGCTTATTCTTATTCGGATTTTTTTTACAAAATGTGTTCTTAAAAAAATTCCAACTTGTGTCTACTCACTACTGGTTCAACAACAGTTTTTTTTCCTTTTTCATATCTCACTGCATTTGATTTTGGGCTTTCTATTCATAATATCACTTTGGGCTTATCATATTGCAACAATAGGGTGCATTTGATTTGAATACAAAATGCTTGTTTTGTTTGAATAAAAAAGTGTGAGTATTTGGCTTGAAAAAAAAGGACACTTCTTGATTCAAAATATTGCAACGAGGTTACTGTAGGACTTGGCATTTTTTTACTTCTTTTATTCGAAGCTATTTAATCTTTCAAACGAGGTTAATCCATCATAGTTTGTAGCTTATTTAATTTGAGTTTCATAGCTTATTTACAAGCTTATCAACTTAAGCTTGGCTTATTTGTGGTGTTATGTGAGCTTATTAGAAGTAGCTTATTCTTAAAGCTTATTCAAGTTTTTTTTGGTTTGCTTATTACTCTTTGTGGTCCACGTTTGAAACAAGCAAGCGACCAAGATCCATTGTTTAAGGTACAAGGACGGTTTTTCTTTTGTTGGTTATGCTCAAGACAAAAGAAAGGACCGTTGTACAAGTGTTGAAGGACCACCAATCTAGTCACTCTTCATCAACCGAACTAGTCATTTCAACATCAACCGATCTAGTTCAACTACAAGTGCCGATCTAGTTCATTTAGCAACAACCGAACGACTTCAACCTTTGAGAACCGATCTAATTCATTTAGAAACATTCCCGGAATGATTTCAACTTTATGTAAACCGATTAGTCATTTCCTTAAAGACCCAAATTGAGACACCTCTTTGACAACAGATATAGTAAATAGCCTTGAACCTCGAACTAGTTGATTCTTGAAGACCCGTATCTGGTAAAGTTATAATATCCAAACTAGTTGATTCACTTGAGACCCGAACTAGTTGATTCACATTGTCACCAGAACTAGTTGATTCACATTTTCCCTTCGGTTTTGAGTGTCGATAATCTACGGCACTTATAACCTATACCATTGTGATTGTAATCCGTTTTTGATCGACGTGGTATATTTACTTTTAACTGACGATAACCGTATCATCCCGTATGATTAAAAGAACACATGTTGCATTTTTTTTATATTTTCAAATTGAAGAAGGAAAGAAACAGGAGGGAAACATTTTGTTTTATTAAACAAAATTTGCATTTTACATGATTAGTCCCTAGAGTACAAGCATAATGCATCACTCGTCCCTACCTTGTTTTATAACCCTCTTTGTTAAAACAACTTTACACCGTTTGTCCTTAATTGTTTCAAAACAGCCCGTTAGTCATCCAAAGTGAATCGTTTGTGCACCGTTTATCCTTATTGAGTTTTATCAACGGTTCCATTTAAAGGTTTTTAACGATTGTGCACCGTTCATCGTTTTAGCTCACAAATCGTTAACAAAAGTTCAAGTTCTTCAACAACAACAACAACGATTTCACCAACAACAATTCTATTTTCACGGTTTTTCTTGATTTAGTAAAATCAAATTAGGTTTTAAAATCTGTGAAAATACCTTGTATTTTTCTCGGGTTTAGGTCAAAGACTTGTAAAATTCCTGTTTAAAATAGTTTTCCACAACAACAACAATCACTTTACATGCTTAAGATCCTACAAATCATTTTTCATTCATTAATTAACAAGCATTCATCATGACAACTCAATTGTAATTCCAGGATTCGACAGTCAAATGCATAACAACATAATGGCAGCTGGTTCAAGGGATCATCCACCAATGCTTGCAACAGGACGATAAGCACAATGGCGATCACGGTTCTTATGATACATTGATACAAGACCAAATGGTGATGCCTTACGGAAGTGCATTCTCAAAGGTCCATACACTCCAACGATTGTCGCAACACCAGTTGTTCCTGTAACAGAGGATTCTCCAGCAGTTCCTTGAACAAAAACAATCGAGAAGTTATGAATATGACTCCTGAAAAACAGAAGCTCATTGAATCAGAAAAAGAAGCGATTCATTTGATTTGACTGGTGGATGAATTGAGATGAAACTATACTAACTGTTGATGCCATGTCAGACTGCTCAAGAAATTGGGAAGCCATCGAAAGGCTACAACAAGGTGAATCCACTCAATATTCATGATGTCTAGTCAACTTATTTTCGGATAGTTGGTCAATTCACCTCTCTTGATGGAGGAAACAATTGAGGTCTTATACATAAGATTCTACAGATGATCAAGGAAAATCAGAAACCAAATATGACAGTTGAACGATGCAAGTCAATGTTCAATTTCTTCAACAACTTCAACCAGAAGGTCAAGATTTATAACAATTGTCATGCAACAACACAGTTGGATGGAAGTTTCATACCAAAATCTTTGACATCTGAAACAATACAAAAGGAAAGTTAATGAACTCCGTGCTGAAAGAATGGCCAGATGCTAACCCATTAGTACTTGTTGTATAGCTCAAAATCTCAAGACCATTATTATCAATCAGCAAAACCTCACAATATTATATGCACCAATATCAAAAAGCTTCACTTCCAACCAGAATCTCATGCAACTACAAGTTACAAAGGCATAGAGATGCCTATTCTATCCTCACCACCATCTGGATAGTCAGCTTCTGAAGAGACAGTATCCTTGAACAAGCTAGAGGGAAATAAAGACATGCAGAAAAATTTGGCTTTCATGAAAAGTACTTTAAGAAATCTTACAAACCCAACAACAACCTCAAAACTTCCTCAAAAACCAGAAACAAGAATGTGGATACTACTCCAAGGTACAAGAATGACAATCCGACTGGACAGTTTCGGAATCGGAGGGCAGTAAATGTTGTTGGGGCTAGAGAAACTGTAGGTGGTCAAGTATTGCAACAGTCTGGGATACAGTGTTTTAACTGCAAGATTTGGCTTTCATTATGCTAAGGATGCATAAATCCAAACGGAGTTATGACTACACGTATACTCAAGGAAAAGATGTTGCTGTGTAAACAAGCTGAGAAAGGTGTTCAACTTCAAGCAGAGCAATCTGACTGGCTAGCAGACATGGATGAAGAAATTGATGAACAAGAGTTTGAAGCATATTTTAGTTACATGACAAAGATCCAGGAGGTTCCTAATGCAGACTCAGGCACTAACTCTGAGCCATTGGAACAGGTACAATATGATACTGAAGATAATGTGTTTGCCAATGACATACAACATTTTAAGCAATCTGAATCCATTAGTAACACATGTGCAGTGGAAACGGGTGATAATAATGTCATTCTTGACCTCACCCGGTTAGGTGGGATAATGATATTCAAGATGACCAAATGATGTAGAATGTGATGATGAGCGTGTTGCATTGATAATTTAATTGCTAACTTTAAACTTGATCTCGATGAAATAAAAAGATTCAAAAAGGACATAAAGAAAGCAAATGCACCATTGACTCAGAATTAAATGAGTGTAATCTTATTCTTGCGGAAAACTAGTAAGAACTTTAGGGAATCTAATAGCTATTCAGGATAGTTGCGTAGTTGCACTTCAAAATAAAAACAGACTGAGTTTTTGAGGAGGGTACAATGCCTTAATGATCAATACAGTTGACTATCACAACTTTGAACGTAAGTTATATGAAACTCTAGGACTATTAGCTCAAAGTGAAATTTGACATAAAAGTAGGTTTAAAAGTTATAGCCTACGAAATTTATGTTGTCAAGAGAAACAAAATGAGTTAATCAACGAGGTCTTTTACAAAGTCACATTACGAAGGTTCTTGTCAAAAGAGAGGAAAAACAAAGGTCTTAACGGATTATTTGATGCTTAATGAAGAAAAAGATATTTACAAATGATTTCAATGAAAACCAAGTAAAGTTTTAAATGAATTGTTTACAAAAGAAGTTAATCAATTCCAAAAATTCATTCATATGTTAGCACCCAAATGCCCTTCATTTTATCGGAAGAACCTACCCTTTGCCATCAATGTTACCTCAAAAAGGATCTCAAAATGAGATACCATGTTTGTATGCGATCCCACATGACCAATCTGATCCAGCAAACAGACTCGTCCTCAATAGGGAAGAGACTCCGACTCTTCATAACGAGAGTCGATCAAAATTGAATAAAGACTTAGTGAAACCTTTTGTCTACACAAAGTTAAATAGTCTTTATGAAAATTTTAAACTACTGACTCAGCATTATGAAATTCATTTTTTCAGGCAAATGAATTAAGAAGATAATGTGGAGAAAAATTCATTTGTGAAAACAAACCAAAAAATTTTCAAAAAACTTAATTTCTTACCAGTGTTCAAAAATCAATAAGCAAAAAGTAGGGACAGCATATAATGTATGACGTATAACATTAATCATCTGAAAGATTTGTCGGATCTAAGGTGGGTAAAACTTTCAAACGATCCGTCTTCATTTTCATAACCCAAGGCTCAAGATATGGAAATATAGTTAAGGGACATGTTTGATTCTCTTGCCCTAAGATCAGAATGATAGTTTCGCATTTGTACATCGAATCTTAGCAAGAAAGCTTGCAGATTTAAAGTACGTTGAATTCTTGGAAGATGATCTTGAATCTGATAGGAAGATTTTTCTAACATGGTATGTATTGCTTTTGCAGAATGTGTGTCTAAAGATGTTTGTGTTCATATTTGCTATTATTCAGTCTGATTTAGATGAGATGACTGTATTTTCACAATTCTATATCTTCAGAAAGTCGAGGATCTGAGTTGTGACTGTCTTGCACAAAAACTTTATGAACAAACTGAATTTGTAAGTAAAGAGATTTACACTGAGCTTTTATAATGTTTTGCTAAATTAGAAAAAACACTTAATTTCTCTTGAAATCGCTTTACAACAATGTTAAGAACAACTGAAAAATGACACAGTTTGCAAAGAAAAGGCGTCAAATGTATTTTGAAATGAACTTGTGAACAATATTTTAATACAAGATTTGAAAGCTCAACTGCAAGACAAGAACATTGCAATAAGTGAGTTAAAGAAACTCATTGAAAAATTCAAAGGAAAATCTGTGGACACTAACTTTGATAAACCATCTGTTGTTCGACAACCAAATGCTCAAAGGATTCCAAAACCATCAGTTTTAGGAAAACCGGCTCCTTTTTCAGACTCTCTTGAGAGAATTTTTTTCGACAAAGAAAAGTCGGTTCAAAAAACTAATGTGTCAGAGGGTTTATCAAAACCAGTCACTCCACAGAATTTGCCTCAAACAGCAACGCAAGCTGTAAGAAACACAAATGTGATTACCCCAGGCATGTATCAAATTGCAAATAGTACCACATAAACTAGAGCACCACAGTTGACTCAGAATTCGAGGAATAATAATTCCTCGCGTTTATACATTCTACGGAGTAGCTCACAAACTTAATGTTAGCAGAATTCAAGACTAAGGAGAATCAATGAAAGACATGGACGTGCCAAACATAGTCATGTGAACGTTTAAGAGACTGATATGGAAGACACACCCTAGAATTTCTAGTATTTCTAATCAAACAAAGTCTGTAACTGCGTGTAATGACAGTATAAATTCCAGAACTTCAAATATTAATGTTGTTTGTGCTACTTGTGGAAAATGTGTGTTCAATTCGATTCATGATGCTTGTGTTTCTATGTTTTTGAATGACGTGAATGCTAGAATTAAAAAGCCTAAAGTAGTGCCTATTAGTACTAGGAAACCCAAAAGTCAAGCGAACAAATTTGTTGCAACATACAGTAGAACATTAGTTTCAATTCCAGATTCCACTACCACAAATTATAAGAGTTACAATAGGATGCTATATAAGAAAACTAGTAAGGCGTAGAAATGGTGGATAGCACAACAATGCCCATCAGTATATAAATAGGTTCCTAAGACAAAAAAAGAAATGGGTACCTAAAGTTAGGAATGAAAGTGTGACTAAGCAAGTTAGTTTTGCCATAGATAATGCATCTAGGATAACTAATGTCTTAAAACTCACAAAGTCACTTTAGGATCCAAATTTGTCATGTATTCAATCGTCCTCTAATTTCTCTTGCAGATTGTACAAACTCATCCTATTCTATTGTTGACTCGGGGTTGCACAAGCACCATGATGGGCAAATCTATCACTCGTCCGTTATGCAATTTTGTTGAAAAATATGTGGGTACCGTTCATTTTGGCAATGATCAATTTGCTCCAATTCTTAGATATGGAGATTAGTTCAAGGGAAATGTCACGATCAACAGGGTTTACTACGTCAAAGGTCTCAATCACAATCTTTTCTCGGTTGGTCAATTTTATGATGCGGATTTGGAAGTTGCATTTCGGAAATCTACGTGTTTCGTTAGAGATCTTCAGGGACGCGACTTACTAACCGGTAATGGTGAAACTGATCTCTATATAATTTCTCTTCAAGAAACAACTTCATTAACTCCAATCTGTCTCATGGCTAAAGCCTCACCAACTCAAGCATGGTTATGGCATCGAAGACTTTCTTATCTCAACTTCGACTACATCAACTTGCTTTCAAAGAAAGATGTTGTGATTTGTTACTAAAAATAAAGTATGTCAAGGGGATCAATATGTTCCTTTGTGAAAATGAGTAAGCAACGAAGTTCATTCAAGCCAAAGACTGTGCCAGTTCAAATGACGGTTAAATTTGCTTCATATGGACTTTGTGGTCAATGCGGGTGTAGCATAAATGGAAAGTAATATATTCTGGTATTTGTCGATGGACTACTCCAGATATTCTTTGGACACTCTTTCTACGTTCCAAGGTTGAAACACCAGAAGTTTTAAAAGACTTTCTCACGATGATACAAAGAAATCTTCAAGCCCCTGTAATTTTTGTTCGCACTGACAGAGGCATTGAGTTCTTAAACAAGACACTTAATGCATTCTTTAAGAAGAAGATATTGAGCATCAAAATCTAATCTAGAAACCTGAACAGACGGCGTTGTCGAAAGACGAAACCGCACTACTCCGTTGAGGCTGCTCGACGATGCTTTAGCTTCTAAACTTCCTTTATCTTTTGGGCTGAGCTAATGCAACCGCATTGCTTTAATCAAACAGATCAATCATCATCCCAACTCATGAGAAAAGGCATATCACATCATTATGCTGAAAACCCTCAATCAAACACTTCACATTTTGGTTGCACTGTTACTCTACCAGAGATGGTGAGAACTTGGATAAGATGAAAGAAAAAGGGGATCCGTGCATTTTGGTGGGATACTCCACTCAGTCAAAGGGATATCGTGTCTACAACAAGAGAACAAGGTTGATAGTTGAATCTATCCATCTCAGATTTGATGAGATCAAAGAGATGTTGGACGTCTGTTGCTAATGACACCGTCAGGCCTCGTTCCCAACGCACAAAAAGGCGTCAGACTATGACAACCTGAACCCCGCAACAGAACTACAAAATGTTTCTCCTTCAGCGATACAACAGTTCATGAAACAGGAGTTGGATCTTCTTTTCGGTCCTTATGTCACGATTGATATTTTTCATTGATGGTCTTCTCGTGTCTATAAGTCTTTCTTTCCACCGATAATTCGTTTTTTTTTTTTTTATGTCCACCAGACCACACACCCTTCAACGAATATTCACCATAACATCAGAACCATCCAACTCCTAACAAAGGTTCATGCTGAGGAAAAACAACGATAATCAAGCTAAAATTTACCAATCCTTTCTGTACACCGGTACAAGAAAATGCTGAGTCTTCCTCATGCAATATTGGTACTTCAAATATGCATACCTTCAATCAACCTTAAGATTCTGAATATCGATGGACAAAAGATCACCCGTTAACTCAAGTTCGTGGCAATCCATCCAAGCCAGTACAAACAAGACGACAACCTGTAACCGATCCTAAAAATGTTTATGTTCGCATATAGTGAGCACTGCCTGACTAAAAAACATTAAGGATGGCAATGGATGTGATTCTGCATGGATAGAAGCAATGCAGGAAGAATTCATTAGTTTGATAGCCTACAGTCTAGGAACACGTTAACAACCTTTTGTCAAGAACTGTAAATCAAGCTAAGTGGTTATGGGAAAAACAAAAAGAAGAGACCAAAAATGTAATTCGTAACAAAGCACGGACTTGTAAGCAAAGGGTTATTCAGGAAGAGGGTATTGATTCGGAAGAATCATATTGCTCCAGTTGCTCGCTTGGATGGCTTGTCTGGATTTTTGTCGCCTATGCTGCGCAACAAGTTTTCCAATTTATGAGATGGACGTAAAAATGGCATTTCTTAATGGTTCATTGAAGGAGGAGGTTTATGTTGCACAACCAGACAAATTCGTTGATCCTGATCATCCAGATAAAGTTTACCGTCTAAGAAAAAGCTCTATATGGATTAAAAAAGCTCCGAGAGCCTGGTATGATGAACTCTAAAATTCATTGATTTCCAAGTTTTATTAAAGGTATCATTGACCCGACCCTATTTACGATAAAATACGAGGATGACATTCTACTGGTGCAAATTTACATTGATAACATTATTTTTGGTTCCACAAACCCTAAATTTTCTAAACGTTTTGAAAAATTAATGCACGGTAGATTTGAGATGTCCTTAATGGGGGGAAATGAATATTCTTTTCTAGACTTCAGATCCACCAATCCCCACGCGGTATTTTTATCAATCAGGCCAAATATACTTTAGAGATTCTGAAAAAACATGGTATGGAAAAAGGACAAAGCATTGGTACACTAATGGCTACGAAATGTAAATTAGATGCAGACTTGGGTGGTGAACCCGTAGACCAAACTGACTACCATAGCAAAATCGGGTCACTCATGTATCTCACATCTAGTAGACCAGACATAGTGCAAGTTGTATGTTATTGTGCAAGATATAAAGCAAGAAAGACTGAAAAAAACACCTCAAAGAGGTTAAGATCTTTCGATACTTAAGACGGTACCATTAACCATGGGACTCTGGTATCGAAAGGGTTTCTTGGTCCTTTGAACTAAAGCTTTTTCGATGCCGTTCATGCCGGTGCGTTGATACTCTGTAAAAGAACTTTCTGGCGAAATACAGTTCCATAGGTGATAAGTTAGTAAGCTGGATGTCAAAGAAGCAAGACTGTACTGCAATGTCATCCGTAGAGGCTGAATACGTGGCGTTATCTGCAAGTTGTGCTCAAGTCATGTGGATGAGGACACCGCTTCATAATTATGGCTTCAACTACAACAAAATACTATTGTATTGCGACTCTCAGTCAGCCATAGCAATCTCATGCAACCCCGTGCAGCACTCCCGTACCAAGCAATCATCTCGGTATCTTTCATCAGAACAGGTTAAAAAACGGTATAATTGAATTATATTTGTTTAGAATAATGACTACCAATTGGCTGATATGATACCTAAAGCCTTACCCGAAGATAGGTTTCAATATCTTGTCAGGCGAATTGGTATGAGGATGTTTGACTCCTAGCAGGAACTAGAGGTTCTGACAAAAATAATCGACTTGATAACTTCCTAAACATCAAAATGTACATATTTTTTGAAAAAAAGGAAAAATATAAAATATTAAAATTTAAAAAAGAATTACAAAATCAAAAAATCAGAATGTTTCAAAAAAATATTATTCTCGACATGTCTCTGGGAATCGATAAATATAATCCTAGAATTGTTGATTAATATCGTACACGGGCGTTGTAAATGAAGTTCGAACAAGAGTTTCAATTGTTTAAAAACATGTCATTTTATATTTTTTTTTAAGACTTGTAATCACTCTAGGATGCAACTCGGTCCCAAACGACAAAGGAAAGTGTACGCATAAGTGCGCTTATCCTTAGCATTAGAAGAGAAGTCTTCTAACATTTGGTTTTTCAAAAAGTTGAACACAATTTTTCAAGAATTTCTCAATGACGATTCAAAATCTTTCAAAATTGTGTGTTCAACACTCCTTCCCTCATATTGTTTTCAAAGACAAGTATTCTACATTTGGTGTCATTTTTTTAAATGAGTCAATGTTTTAAGGGAGCTTTCTGAAAAAACAATGTTTTAATGGATTGTTGGATATTATAAACATTGACATTCTTATGTATTTAGCCACATTATAAAAGGTCTTTATAACATCTACGGATTACTAGTTGACTATTAAATAGATTGATTGTTATAAGATAATTAGGTAGTTGAGCACAATTTTTCAAGAATTCTTCGATGACACTTAATAATTTTTCAAAATTGTATGCTCAACAATGCTAATCCTCAATTTTATATTCATTTTACAACTTGGTATCATTGTTTTTGGTGTCAAACATATGTAAAATCGAGGGGGAGCAAGTTCATGTTCCATGTAATTCATGCTATGTAAAAGTTTTCCCCATGGTATTTCAAGACAAATTTTAAATCACAAAGTATTTCAAAAACTAAGTGAATTAGTATTTAAAATAAGGGGAGAAATGTATTTAAAATGTGATCTTGAAAATAATAAGTGATTTATCGGCTCAAAGTGCTTGATAATCTTCGGAAAAGGTTTTATGGTTACGATCTCATACCCTACAAGGACACTCCATAGTTAGAAATAGCAGTCCTTAGGTATGATTGGAGATGAATGTGTATAAGGGAAGAATGTCGACTAAGATTGAGCTAACACTGGAACAATCACAACAAGGTATTAGTAATGACGTCTTGGTAAGCATTGAAGGGGTTGAAGAATTAAAAAGAAATGTATGGATAAAGGGTGAAAAGAAAGAAGCCCTCCACACAACTTAGGCAGAAACCGGGTCAATACATATGCTGTCAGAATCACAATGTTGATTGCTGACATTGAAATTAAAACCCCCCCCCCGGGATGTAATCATGGACCCAGTGATGCAAAGCAAACCTTCCCAGACATTCGGGTTTCTCTCAAAAGAAAACTTGGTCTCATTTGGCAGGAGATTACACCGATTCTATTGACTTTCTCACTCCGAGTTAGTTGATATTGAATAGGTGGCAGTCTGCTCCAGCCTCCAGTACTAAAACCAAAACGCACTAATCGAGTCTAGAGCCAAGAGATCCATAAATAAATCTCATTAGGACACATTCATTTTCTAACATTGTTGAATGACACCAATAAGTTCACAAGCTTTTAACAAGAGTCCTACGCATTATCCTTGTGATTGTGCCAGAACATCCGAGTGATACTTATGTATTCACAATGAAGATGGAAATCCTGCTTGAGCCAACATCAAACAAGCTCTTGGTAGGTGACTTGCGAGATTCTATATGAATCAAACTTGTGTCAAATGGAAGAAACGATGGTTGCGAATTCAATTGTGAATCAAACATGTTCCAAGAAACGGAATTGTCGGCGTAATCAGTAAGATAGTAACTATCTAGATTCACTCTACCGTGTGTCTGCTTTGAGACGTATTCTCGGTAATGAGAACAAGCAAGCATGGTAAATCTAATACATATGTGTTTAGAAGACCCTACGCACTTTGAGCATGGGAAACCCTATAAGGAGATTTCTTTAAATTACTGATCACAGGTACATTATTTATCTGTAAACGGTCTTACAGCCAAAAAACGGAAGGGTTAATCCTAAACCAATATTACGGCGAATGACAAAGCCATAATTAGTCAATACGCTTATTGCTAACTAATTTTTGTTCAGGATACATAAAGATGAGAGATGGTGATGACTCATTCAGCTGGTGTCGGATTCATTCCACATGGCATGCTCAATCTACAAAGACATACTATAAGCATCAAGATTCATAGAATCATGACATGCTCAAGAATTAAAGACAAGACTTCGCACAAACTCTGACATATACAAGATTTCCTTCAAAAGATATTCAAGTTTAACAAGAAGATTGTTAGCAATATTTCAAGAGGATGCAAAGTTTGAGCATGTTTTCAAGATCTAAAGATCGCCAAGTGGCAAAGACGATCAAGACGGTAAGGATTAAAGATTTAAAGATCTAGGTAACGAAAAAGACAAAGTCAAAAGACAATGACAAGGCCTAAAGTTCAAAGGATCACAAAGATGAAAGGAAACAATCTACAACGTTGACAGAGACAAATATCACACAGAGCTCAACGACAAAGCATCTTATTGATCTCACGACTGGGTGTCACAATGACTCACTTCGGGGGAGATTGTTAGCTTAAAATATGTGGCTCGAACAAGAGTTCAATTCTTATTATATTAGGTTCTCGGTATTAATTAATTATACAATTGAATAGGTAGACGGGTAAACGGGACTCTTTGTTGTAATCTAATCGGTCAGTGTATCCGGCAAAAGCCACATGTAATCCAGCATGGCCCGTTAGAAACACCAAGGCATGAAAAGCCTCTTGGTTTTTTAACTATAAATTACCCTCTAAAGGAAGGAGAGGGTATGTTGGTATATGTATAATCTTTGCAAGTTTAATCAACCATTTCCATTTCTCTCTTTTTTTTCTCTCTCTAACTTTCTCTAAATTCTTCTTCTCATCTTCTTATCTTTATTTCTTGTTTAAATGGTGAAGTGAAAGTGATATTGGGTTACCAACATATTTACATTAACAAAACGTGAAAACACGTAAAAATCACCTTAAAACACCTTTTTTGATGTTTTACCTTGATTTTTCTTGTACAACTAAGTATCTTAGGCCTAGATCTTGCTTAAAAACATAAACTTTAGGGCTTTTAAACACAAAAATTTGGGTTTTGATTTTCGTAGAACGAGACCAAAAAGAGACAAAATTATTTGATTCTAACAAGATTAAGGGGTTTGTTTATGATGACCCTCTCCAAAGGCATAGAGAGGGTATTTATACCCTTACATGATCCAGTCAACATAAGAGGTGTCTTATGATGACCCGGCTAGCTTAGTTAAGTTCCAAATATTATGCTACGAGCTACTTAATGATATATTAGTAGTGACCAAGATTTTTTTGTATTCCTAACAGTGTTTGTATATGCGCCCGTTTTCAAGAAAATCCTTGTAACACCCCCAAAAATGTTTCGCATTGGAAATATGTCCGGGGGCGTTACTTCATAATACAACAGCACAAGATACAAGAGAATGACCTCTAAATGTGTCGTTTGAAAAGTAATCTCGTTGATTTTCTTGAAATTGATATAACATTTGTCCTATAATTGCATCACAATGAAAAGCTTGAAATCAATACAACGAGATTTGATCATTTGTATGTAAGTAAAATCCAAGAATGAAACCTTGTCAATTTAGACTCTAATGCACATCAAGTAAGCCAAGCATCTAATTCACCTGAGAAAAACATGCTTAAACAAGTCCTTAATAGACAAAGATATATCAAAACATGCATAAGGGTATGTGTTTGACGTGTGAAATGAACCAAAGGGGACAAGCATGGGCTTTTGGCATTGTTTATTGTAATAGGGGTATAGACATCACATGACATACTTACATACATACTTATGTATGTTTAGGCGTGTGATTGTGTAAGCCAAAAAGAGGGGATGGACATGTTGGGGAATCTTATGCATTATGTGTTTTCTTATCTCAAAAATTATTCTATGTAATAACCACAAGAGGGTACTGGTTATAAGGTTGTTAAAGGGTAAGAAATAAGTAAATTTTGGGTATTTACATGACTAGTTTTCATAAACGTTTTATAAAGTTTTATTTTAATAAATGTCTTTATTATTTTTTCATTTGTAGTCATGGAGGTTCGGGTAAGCTTTGTTCGTAAAAATACAACTTTGACTTGAACATTTGCATTTTTAATAAACGTTTCTGAATAATATGATGAACAATTTATTAAATATTTTTATTTAATAAAAAGTGATAATTAAATATAATTTAATTATTTTTGTGTCGGTACGCGTTGTTCTCGTTTTCAAAATTTTGCGAGGGTATTTCAATCATTTTCTACTTGTTTTCGGGTCTCGGGCAAACTAAAAAGTTGGTTTTTATCCGAAATGTCGTTTACCCCATCAATAATTTGAGTCTGGGTCGTGAAAACGTGATTTAGCGAGTCGTTTTTGATAAGTCAACTTAGAAATAACATATATCTTTTTCGTTTTCAAGTCGAATAAGTTAAAAATAACTTTGCACATGAGAGATATGTAATAATAAATATGATTTGTTATTTAAATATGTTCTGAAAAATTACCGGTTACGCGGTAATCGTTTTTAGGTGACAATAAATGATCAAAAGTCGAAAAGTCAAGTCGGACCCAAAAAGTCAAAGGGTAAAATAGTCATTTAAAATTCCAAAAATTCCCGGTTGTTACAATCCCAAAGCCTCTCATCTTGAAGCAGTAAAAAGGATTTTTAGATATATTAAGGGAATCACACACTTAGGTTTATGGTATCCCAAAGGAACGGGTGTAGAAACCATTGTTTATGCCGACTCCGATCATGCGGGAGACTATGTCGATCGCAAAAGCACAAGCGGTGTGTGCAGATCCATGAGATGTTGCTTCACATTGTGGTTCTCCAAGAAACAAACCGCCTTAGCCATTTCTACCACCGAAGCAAATTACGTCTCCGTCGAAAAAGCTTGCCAACAAGCTTTGTAGATGAACAAGTCTTAGTTGACTATGACAATCTAAATTAGCATGACATGCTCAGCTTTGTAACAATAAGGTACCATCGACTTAGTAAAAAACCCATGTTCTAACATTGACCATACCAAACACTATAGAAATCCGACTTCACTTCTTCGTGGACAATGTCAAAAGGGAAGCATCTCAATTAGAAGGTTCCCCTGTGGACAACATTTATCCGCCGATATTTCTAAACAAACCTCTCAAAGAGAACCTTTCAACCTTCTTACACTAGGTTTTGGTCTCATGGAACCAAACGCCTAATTAACACCAAGGTACCGATTCTTCCTGTTCTCTCTTAGTCTTGGATTCTATTTCTTGCATCCAAGATCAAAACTTTCGATATTTTTTACAAACATCTACTATATCGTACTTATAATACTAATATATGTATTTGCATCATACGGTTTTGTTTCATTTACCTCCAAAAATCTCGAAAGCATTCTCTCTAAAATCATTCTCATGAACTAGGACACTCGTAATTTTTTTTAAGTTTTTTTGCATTGATTTATTCAAAGTAAAAATGTTTTGATCATGTATATATGACTTTTTATGATAACAGAATGAATAATTAATATGCATTTTTGAGCACATTCAATCGTAGCAACATCAAACCAAGGTGTTAGGATTGATAAAAGTGACGATCTTATTGAGATAAAAGTCTTGTAATAAATGAAAAATAATATTGTGTAATAGGGTAAGTGAAAGGCTTGTGACTAAAATAAAGTCATAGAATCGGCTAAATGAAAAAGTCTAAAAGACAAAGGGGCTCTAATGGTAAAAGTTAAAAGACCAAGGGATTTATGACTCATTTTTGAAAGGGTATTAAAACTTCTCACAACTAATTTTGTGAAGAGTGTCTCTATGTGTTTCTTAATCTCATTCTAATCATTTTCTCTAATCCTCCTCCTCCCTTTTTCTCTCTCTACTTTCTCTCTCTAGACTAAATACTTTATTGCTTATTGATCCTGAATTTCAGACCTAACAAGTGGTATCAAGAGCCGAGGAGTGATATTGTGTGTTTTTCGTGTCTTTTTGCTGAATTTGAGCTTAGTGCCTAAATTTGGGTGTGTTGTATGCAACCGAGATGATTGCTTTCGTTTTATCGTATAGAATCTTTAGCAAAATTAGTATCGAATTTGCTTAATTGTGCTAATTTTTGATATTCAACAGCTTTTTAATTTCAAATTCAGTAAAATTTGTTACATCTGGTCAAACTCGGTAGTCAACTAGTCAAATTCGGAAGTTTGACTGGTCAAATTCAGTAAAATTTGTTACATCTGGTCAAACTCGGTAGTCAACTGGTCAAATTCGGAAGTTTGACTAGTCAAATTCAGTAAAGTTTGTTTCAACTGGTCAAAGTTTGTTACACTTGGTCAAAGTTTGTTACATCTGGTCAAAGTTTGTTACATCTGGTCAAACTCAAAAGTCAAATTCGGTGTTGATTTTTTTTGATAAATCAATCTCGACAATCTCGGAAGTCAAACTCGGAAGTCAAATTCGGAAGTCAAATTCAGTAATTTTTTGGTCAATAGTCAAACTCGGAAGTCAAATTCGGAAGTCAAATTCAGTAATTTTTTGGTCAATAGTCAAACTCGAAAGACAAACTCGGAAGTCAAATTCGGAAGTCAAATTCAGTAAAAAAAAATTTGGTTTAATAGTCAAAACTAGGAGAAAGTCAATATTCAGTAATTTTGTCAATGGTCAAACTCGGTTTTCACTTAATAAGTTTTTGAAAACGCGTTTTAGGACTAAATCTCATTCAGATCTGAGTTTATTTCTGAATTTGAAATTTAAAAAAAATATAATCAATTGAAATTGATTAATTACGGTTTTATCGTAATCTTGGTTCCTTTTCAATTGATTCTTCTGAGAAACTGTGATATTTGTGAACGATTTGATTTGTGTGGAATTGATAGTTTGTGTGGATCTGAAAGTTTGTGCGTGATTTGGTTTAAGTGATAATTTGGATTGAATTAATTGGGTTTGTGTTAAAAATTACTTGAGATCATCGTGATAAATAGAGAAAATGAGATCAAACGAGGAATAGGTTCAATTACTTCAATGACACAAACGATTTTCAAACAAACACAACGTGACAAACAGGAAATATATCTTAATGATATTATTCAGTTACAAGATAAAATCAAAGATCTTGAAAACGTTGTTTGTAAAATAGGCAGATCAACTGACACACTTCGGTTGTTTACAAATGAACAAAAAGCTTTTCGGGATAACTTACGTAAGTCGTGTTGTGGGATTATAACGGTTCGTGTTGTTTCTTTACAGCTTATGCTAAAATCCTAAGTTGTATCGTCGGCTTATGAACTTTGTGATAAAAATGAACAATATGAATTGAGTTTGTTCTGAGGATACTCCAGAGGATGATGAAAAGAGTAAATGAAAATGAATGAGTTTCTAAAAGATGAAAAATTCAAGAGTTAAGATTCAACCATCGATAGGAAAAGTTGACTAACTTTATAAAGACTTTGTTTCCTCAAAAAAAAGAGCTTTCTGCCTGAGCAAAACATATTTTTCATCTTCTTCATTCCGTGTGAAAGATTTCTGTGAAGATTCTGTTTTTTTTTTTTTTTTTTTTTTCTTTTGGAAAACACAAGTAGCGAGTGAGGCACTTTGTCAATGAGGTTTAAATATAAAAGTTAGTTTTGAAAGCTATCTTGTTAATAATTAGAACAGTAAAAGGGCAAGCTTATTTTTACATTATCACGGGCCAAGAGATTGAACGTATTGTAGTTTTGTCAAAAACAAGTTAAACATTCTTAATGAATTACAAGTATACCCTTGATGCTTTTCAGGATCTATTTCACAGAGATATAAAAGAAATGAAAGATGCGTTTGAGCAAAATGATGTCTATCTTGATGAAATTGAGAATCAAAATGATTTGTTTGATAAGAATCAAGTTTGGAAGCATCATTACTGTAGATATAGAATCTTGTCATAACTTCTTGTATGGAAATAAGGAATAAGGATTTACATGATGAAATTGAAAGAATTTCAACGAGTCAAAGATTGTTTCATTTTGAAGTCACTTAGGGAAATGTTCAAAAACGAATTGTGAATTGGAAAAAGATTTGTCAAAATCTGAGGCAAAGGGTATTGCTTTTGAAATCGCACTTCAACACAAGGTTGAGAAATAATTCTTTGGAAAAACAGTGCAATAAAGGAAAATGATAATTTAATGGCTATCATTACAACTCGAAAATGCTTCATTTGAAACAGACTTATAAAGATTTGTTTGAGTCGTTTTCAAAGGTCAAAAGTTTGAGGATAAAACAATATGATGAAGCCAAAGTTAAGGACGATTTTGATGAGATTGAAACGAGAAACATTGAGTTGGAATATCGTGTGGCGTCATTAATTAAGGAGAATGAACACTTGAAGTTGACTTACAAAAACTTGTTTGATTCAATCAAAAAGTCGCGGGTCCAACAAAACTTCAATGTATCACAAGGACGATTATGCAGAGAAAGAAAATCTGAAGTCTCAATTGTTTGAATTTGCTGAAATAAGTTCAAAACATTCTTGAAAAAATTGAAATATTTTCAAAAGAAGAGTTAGATATTTTGAACTTAACATGGAATCGGGGGAGAATGTTTGTGATAATGCCAAATGTGAGTTTCTAACAAAGTTTGTCGAGCTTGAAAAGGTTTTAACTCAACAAACAAAGATTTTGATGATGTCAAGCTTGAATATAGTTTGTCTTGTCGATTTAAACTCCGCATAAAACTTTTTGTTGAAAAAACAAAAGTTGTTCTTGAACGACAATTGGCTCGTAAGGTTGATGATTCTAAAGCCGAAAAAGATCAATTTTTAAAAGAAATTGATCAGTTAAGGACTCAACTTGAAAATCTAAAAGGGAAGCATGTGGAAAAAAAGTTTGATAATTCTTCAATTTTGGGAAAACCACTGTTATTTAACAATGAAAGAGATCAGCTTTTGAAACAAATTGCATCTTTGGAATCAAAATTGGCATCACAAGATATTCGTTCTTGTCAAAAAGAATATCATGAGTTAAGAACTTCGTATAATGCTTTAAAAGTGAAGTTTGATTCTCTTAATCGGAAAAAAATAGAACATCAATGTTTCAAAATTTTCAAAACCTAAAGAAACTGTTTCGAAAAAGGTTCACACGGGTGAATCCTCAAAAACGTCTTTGAGAATGGTTTCTCAGTTTACAACCTATTCTTTACAAAAAGATAGGAAGTTTTTTAAAAAATCTCAAAGTTTAGAAACATTTTTTTCACAAAAGGGTTTTAAGACAAGAGCTTCAAATGCAAATAATCAATCTTTTGAAACATCACACTCTTGTTCTACACCGGTAAAACAAGTGTGGAGGCCAATTAAGGAATCTCAAACTTTTGAAGCATCTACTTCTCAAAAGAGTTTTAAGACAAGTACTTTAAAAGAAAAGAATCAACTTTTTATTACTCTACATTCTCGTTTTACACCGGTAAAACAAGTGTGGAGACCAAAGCAAAGTCATTCGAAATCTTTCAAATATTCCAAAATAGAAATGCTTTTGATGCAAAACAAGAATGACTTGGTTTTGAAAAAACAAAAACAGTGGAAGATTTTCAAATGGTTCAAAAATGAATTTGCAGAATAATACACCAATTGTTAATAACAAATAGAAATCTTCTTCGTCAACAAGATTTAAAAATCCTCAAGAAACATCGAGTTTCAATAATCAATGGAAAATCAAAAGGAATTTTAAATCTCCGTTGATTCCACGAGAGTTGTTTTCAAATGAAACATCGGTTTCAAGCCCTCGTTGAAACTCAACATCTTTACATCGAATTGACACAACTTTAAAATGGTTTTCAAAACTTGCAAAACCGTGAGCAAGACCGTGCTTAAATGTATCCAAAAGGTTTGTTGTCTAAATTCGATGTCGATGGTTTGTAATCAAATGTCAGATTACAACCCGGTCTTCAAATAAAAGGAAAGTGTACGCTTAAGTGCACTTTACCTTTAAAAGAAGAGAAATCTTCTTGTTTTGAGCAAAGTCTATTCAAATTTTTCAAAAAGATTTTCTAAATCTTTCAAAAGTTTGCTCATCAAAATGGCTTGTTATTAAGTTTCAGATAACAACCCGGTTTCAAATAAAAGAAAAGTGTACATTTCAGTGCGCTTTATCTTTAAAAGAAGCAAATCTTCATTGTCCCATATTTATTTTTTATCAACATCTTTTCAAAAAGTGTGCTCGGGACATACGACTTCTAAGTAAATGTCAGCATAGGACTCGTTCTTCAAATAAAAGAAAGTGTACATTTTTGTACATTTATCCTCACAACGGGAAACTTACAACTTCTCGGACTTGAGCTATTTCATTTAAAATATTCCAAATCTTGAGCTCAAGTAAAATGGTATACACAAGTTTGAACACAACTTTTCAAGAGTTATTCAAAAACATTTTTTCAAAATCTTTCAAATTGTGTGTTCCACACTCCCTTTCACATTCAATCATTTGATTTATATCTATTTTTAAGGGGGAGTTTTTTCAAAAACCAAGTGTTTATGGTTGAACTAATTTTCAAGAATTTGTTCAAAAAGATTGTTAAAATCTTTCAAATTGTGTTTTCAACACTCCTTTCCTTGTCAACTCATTTGATATATTTTTGCGGGGAGTATAAAGGACAATGTTTTGAACAAATGAATAATAATTGATTTAAAAATAGTTGTTGTCAAGTGTGTTTATATCGATAAGCATGCAAATGGTGAAGATTGTGTCCGGTTACGACCGTTTCCTGAAATTAACAGGATGAGGAGTGAGCAATCTACTGACCATAAAATAACATTTAGATAACGACAAACTTTGACACTACTGTTTTTCTTCAATTTGTTTAGAAACATTAAGAAAGGTTCCAATTCATAATCATGCTATATCTGTTTTCTCCTATGTGTTTTCAAAATCTTCAATATACTATTTAATCCACAATATCAAAAATATCAACGTATCCTATTTTGAGGGTAAAAATGGATTAAAATGTATCAGAAGATAAATGCGCTTAAGTGTGTGGAATAACAAAAGTGATTAAAGACCTCAAAGTGCTATCAACTCTTCCTCCATGTGCAAAAAATAATTTTGAAGTCACAATGCACATTGTGTAATCGGGAGTATTTCTCAAAAAGTGAAACTTTCAAAGTGTTAAAAGTTTTGATTTATATCAAACACTTTGATTGATTTTCAAAAGGTTTTATGGTTCTGATCTTAATACCCAACAACCAACTACCTCACAATGATCAAAGAAGGAATAAGGTGGTAAGGTAGTATTACCCATGATCTAACCAGAACCGAAGGGATCTACCCAGGGACATTCCATAGATAGAATAGAAGTCCTTAGGTATGATGGAGTTGAATGTGAATGGGAATAATGTCAACTAAGGCATGAGTTATCATTGAAACAATCATAACATGATGATAGTAATGACGTCTTGGTGGACATTAAAGGGGTTGAAGAATGAAAAAGAAATGATGTGTAAAGGGTGAAAAGAAAAGAAACGCCCCACAAATATTTAGGCAGAAACGAGTCAATACATAATCTATCGAATAATCAGAAAAAGATATAATTTGGTAGTGAAAGAAAGACATCAAGACCAGTGATGCAATGCACACCCCTTCCCGCCTACGTCAAGATTCTCTCAAAGAATCTTGGTTTTAATTGTCACAAGAGATTAAATGCATAAACTATTGACATCATCCACTCCGAGATTTTGATATTGAAAAGTGGCAGTCTACTCCAGCCTCTAATCAAATCACAAAACCAAAAACGCACTATTTGAGTCCTAGAGGCCAAATAAAGAATCAAATCATAAATCTCACATAGGACACAAAAGTACATTTGTATTAAACATCAAAGATACAAAAGTACAAGAGTTGCTTATATGTCCATGTGACAGTGCATGTCTTAAGGACATTGCCGAAACATTCAAGAGTGATACTTAAATTAAGTATTTCACAATGATTGAATGGAAATCCTACCAGTACTAACATCAAGCCAACCTGAACTAGTTCACTAATTGAAAAATGATTGTTTAAAGATTTCAATAGTTAACTAGTAATCTAAGTGATCTAGTAGTTATTGTGTTCTTTTGGAATTTGTTTTTGAAAAACACAAACAACATTTCCTTGATTTATTCAAGTGAAGTGTTGGATTACCAAGGTTACTTATGATGTCACAATATTGATGAGGGGAGATTGTTTAGAATAAAGATTATAGTTGACTCACATGGCTTCATCGCACTTCACACAAGACTATTCACTATCAAATATTCAGGCGTAACAAGATTATGATTATTTTTGATGGTTATCAAATATAATCAACGAGAAGAGAAGTGTTCTAGCTGAATATTTCGATAGAGCACAACAATTAGGGGGAAGAAATGTATACATCCGGGTCTTAATTGACTTTGGTGTATACAACATAGTGCAACAACTAAGGGGACAAAATGTGAACATCCGGATCTTGTAATTGACTAGGGTTATAGTTTCATTTTTTTATGAGTTGTTTATGTGAAGTATGTATATACGAATGGTTGTTTATTTGGGGGGAAGCAATTGGGGAGAAGATACATTTATGTACAACAACATCCATAACATCTCTACCTTTCAGAAGCAAGAACACCGTCATATTCATTCCTTTATATCTCATACTCAAAGTTTAAAGATACACTTCCGCAACTCTAATAAATCAAAGAACTTCCTCAATTCATCAAGTTGTTGATCTAGGCAAAAGTTCTACATGAGGAAGATTGCAAGCCGTCAAGAAAGTATGAGTATGTTGGTTAGAAGCTTCAAAAGACAAATCAAGATGGATTCACAGTAAAGAATAATGATATGAAAAGATCTCAAAGGCAAAGTCAAAATGAAAAGGGAAAGATCAAGATCTAAATCTCTAAGCATGCTTAGAACAGACCCCTATTCACCAACAAACTCAAGACAAACAAGCATTAAAGTTCAAAGATCAAAGTCACAAGAGAAATCTCAATGATCATCCTTTAGGGGGAGATTGTTACGAATACGAAAATGATGATCGTTAATGCAATCAAAGAGAGATCTCAATGATCGTCCATTGGGGGAAGATTGTTAGGAATGATAAAAGTGACGATCTTATTGAGATAAAAGTCTTGTAATAAATAGAGAAATAATATTATGTAATAGGTTAGGTGATAAGGCCTCGTGACATAGAAAAAGGTCACGAGAACCTGACCAATAGAGCTAAAAGCTAAGAAACAAGAGCTCCTTGCTCTTCCTTGTAATTGGGTATAAATACCCCACCACCACCTCATTTGTGAGGTGGGTCTCCTAAGTGTCTTTTAATCTCATTCTTATATTTTCTCTAATCCTCCTTCTCCCTCTTTCTCTCTACCTTCTAATCTTTCTGTTGGGATATGAGATTTGATGATTACAAAACTAAATATGTAAAATTGAAGAAAGATGAACAAGGGACTTAATGTGAAATATTAAGTTAGCTTCCTATGTAAGCTAGGTTTTCTTGTAAACCCTCTATATAAAGGGTCATATGCGTGCCCTTGGGTTTAAGCATCCATCCAATTGCATAGCGACTGATGAGTAAGTCAAGAGTAAAGGTGTGTAGTGTGTACAACCATAGTTTAGTAGTTAATTATGTAATATCATATTATAGATTCTATGTAGTAGTTAGTAACCCCAAATTATAGTAGTTGGGGTAATAGGGAAAATGTATGAATGAAAAACCTTGTTTGATAATATTGTTTTCTTATTATTTCGCTGTGCATTCAATATTATCTGTAAAACTAATCCTAGATGGGCTAAACGATTCTCAACATGTGGTATCAAAGCGGGTTGCTCTATATATCTAGGATCTTAAGGTTTTAGTAGTTTTCTATTTTCATGTTATCTATAAGAAAATTAGGGTTTAAGCAAAACCCTAAATTCAATAAAAGCAGAAAATATGATTGTGTTTCTAGCAGCAGTAGGTTTGAATAAAAGGTTTCAACAACATGTCTTCCAATAAAGGTTTCGTGTTCATGGTTCTAAATAGAAGAAGAAAAGTTGCTGAGAAGAAAGAATAACAAATATGATAAAGGTTCAAAAGTTCTGCCAAAGGTTAGTTGACAGATTAGGGTTTCATAATTGAACCTTCATGGTTTAGGGTTTTGGTGTTTGTTTTGTGACTACTACAGCAGGTGCAAACGAGTAGGACTCAAGCAAATCGCACAACAAACTGGTGATTCATGGAAGGATCTGCTGTTGGAGAAAAACCTGTGGGATAGGACAGTTATGATATGATTTTTGGAGGGAAGTCAATAAGGTATGCAAAAATTTATGGAAGTATAACAGATTTAATGAGTTATATGATTTTTATTCGCTGGTCAAGAACTAATTTTATGTCAAAAGATTATGTCTACTTGTGGGTAAAATTGTAATGGATATTGATTATTGGCAAGTTGAGAGATTATAGGGAATTACTCCCACACTAGCTTATCTCTTTTTGGACGTATAACATATTTCTTGTTGTTTAAACAAAGCTTTTTTTTTGATCGACAGTATTTCTTTGTGCTGCGTGATTTTGAATTACGGGCCTGATAAGTATGATCTTAATACTTATATTGATTTTTTTATACTGTTCATCATGTTTAAGTTATACTAGCCCATTATATTATTTTTTAGTGCTAGCTCAGTTGGAAGCTGGTAGACTGATGACGATGATGAGTTGGTGTCTTATAATTCTCTTCGTTGATTCAATTTTATTGCATCCTATATCTGTTGTTCAATGGTATGGTATTTTCTTGGGCGATCGACGATACTAAATGCGTGGTTTTAGAAGTTTGAAACTGCCTATAAAAATAGTTATACTTGCTCGTTTATAATTATACTGCATATGTTTATTAAAGTAATGCCAAAGCTTATTGATAGTCTAGCAACATAATATGCGACACTCTAAAAGGTATGAGAGTAAGGAGGAACATAAGGTAAGTAACATATTAGCGATAACTTTGTAATAACTTGCAGAACAAAACATGCGACAACAAAGTGTCAACTAAACCCCAGCTATGGGAGGAAGAGACAAAATTAGTGAACAGAATTAGTAACAACTTTTCTGCAAAAAAATGATTGCTGTTTGTTTGATGTTTAATACTGCTAGCTTAGTCAGATAATTACGAGCTAGGTGTTTAAGGTTAGTGCTGTCACTACAAGAAAAAGGGGTATTTGGGAGGGTGGAAAACCGTGCCAAATACTCAAAAAGCCATGCCAAATGCTATTTGGCACGGCTTTGGCATGCTTTTAGCTCCTTCCTAAATATGAGGGTGCCAAATACATTTGGGTCAGGTTGATACCGTGCTAAATAGTATTTGGCACGGTTCGTGGGACGGTTTAACTTTGGGTGCCATGATTAAGGTATTTGGCACGGCTGATGACATTTTGTTCCAAAATAGGCATTCGCCACACTTTTATATTATATGCCAAATGTGTATTTGGTACTAACTCATTTCCCATGCCGAATGGTATTTTTTACAGTTTTTATTTTCCGTGCCATAATTAACTAGGACGGTTTTATGTACATTGACAAAAGTATTTGGCACTGTTTTTATTTTTTATGCCAAACTTATTTGGTACACTTTTTTTATCCCTCCTTGAAAAAAACATATGTGTGCACTTTTTGCGTTCGTTCATAAAAATCATTTGGCACATACAGTTCTCCATAAGCATTACTCCAGCTATTTAGCACCATTTTTCTTACAAATATGTTTATTACACCATCATCTCCAACCAACCACTCACAAACGGTTCACAAATATTGTTAAATCAAAGGCAAAATAAATTGGAACTCAATTTTTATTAGTCATCCATACAATCAAGTGCCTCACATCCACTTGAAAATACCATTACAGTAAAATACAATACGTTCGACATTTTTGATACGCCTGTACAAGCAATCCCAAACAGCCTCTAATACCTAAAATCAACAATTAATTAACACAAGCTATAAGAGCACGAAGGCAGATCCCATAAGAAAATTGACACTTAAAGGTGGCACCACATGCTCCCTCTAAAAATACCGGTTTTAACTGACTCGAACCCCTATGAGAAATTGTACAATACTCGATATTCGAGAACAAGGAAACTGTAAAAACAGTCATTCGAACAATCACAAACAAAAATACCAAACATTAAACATGACATAATAACATGATAGATTAAATTAATGATGAGTCATTACATTTTAAATAAATTCCCCCCCAAAAAAAAATTGAACATGTTTGAAATCGTATAACAATCTGATGTAGTTTGGTTAAATTATTATCTAAATGCCAACATGTTATGGATTAAGAAGTATTATCTTCTTTAAAAAGAAAGGCACCATAACCTCATAGTCAATTGTAGCTTTGATAGTTAGTTTTCACGTGGTGGTGTATGAGCATTCATATTACTCCTCGCTCAGATCAAGAAGTTTCATCGATAAGACCAGGAACTGAAGTATATTTTTTTTCTCAAACATTGTTAAACTACATGAAGCTAGGTATAACTTACTCACCTCTTATTATAATTTTTTTACTGCTGTTCATTGAAGAACTCTGGTTTTCGCTTCAACAATAATAGTATATAGGTGATTTAATAGGAAAATGTACCTCTTTGACTTGTTTCCTTTTCACAAGATCAAAGTGAACACCACCTGTAACAGATACGTAAAGATCTAGTAATGGACGGTAGGACGCAACTTCTCACTTAAGGCGTAGATACCCTCAATTATTACATATGGAAGCTCGGGACCTCAAGTAGCCTGTTATGACAAATGAGATTGTAAGTTTAACTGCATCTCATAGTTGTCTTATAATTAATTCATATTAGTATAAGTTCACTTAACTTAGGCTAAACACTGAACTGCATTTAATTTCAAATGACTTTTGTTACTTCATTAGTCTTTACAATTTTGCGAGTTATTTGTTGGTCTTACTTCTCCGCGCATCAATTCAAACTGGATAGGGTCTCCATTATGAATTCACTAAATGTTGTAGAACCATATAAAGAAGACCCTCAACTTAAAAATGGTAAAACACACAAAATAAACCAAATAAGCTCTTTGGCAAGTAGGTATGCCCGCTGTTTATTTGTTAACATGTTTTGACATATACAAAGATCACTGTTTGCGGGTTAAGCAAGAAAAAGGGCTGTAATATTTGATGATGACCAGATGTAAAACAAAGCCATACGCCAACCTGAGTCGAATAATACATCTATCATCATCATGAAATACTTAATTTTATCACTAAAGAGACAGCAGTTTCACCGCACAACACAACAAACAAGATTCAATGTTTTTTGAAGCAACACGCAAACGCGTTGCTCACTGAGAATGGTCGACTAGTTAGAGTTGGCATCATCCTTTTGCACATTGCTGGTGCCGTTGAGTATAAAGTATATTTTCTTAGACTTGGAGGTGCCAGAATTATGTTGATGCTTAAGAAAGGTATCTTGCGGGCAAAGTCAGATTGTATATTTGACATCATTTTTTGAGACACATTTTGATCACCCAACATAATAATTAAAGGCAAAAACTTTCCTACCCTCAAGAGGTGTATGTTTTTAAATCTCCCTTTAGTTAGCAAAATAGAAAATCCGGTTATGAACCTAATCTTTTAGACACAATCACGTTGCGTTAGCTGATACTTTACCAATCAGTTTAAAACAGCAACAAGCACAACATCATGAAGTGGCCACTGGGAGTGTCAAGTCAACCTAACTGACCAGTTAAAAAATAACTATTTAGAACAACAACCATTTAGGATCTCCGTGATAGAACTGTTTTAACATAACAGTTTTATTAATTATTATATTATGGCTCGTTTGTGGAGATTATTTGAAAAAGTAATAACGAAGACAGTTATTATTGCTTATTTGATTTGTAGTTGGGTTTCACGGTGCGTGTCGTTATCATATCCTTAAATTATAGTGTTTGCAACTATGAGGATTTTCTTGGTGTTGCAAGCTTTGGTTTTTCATCTAAACAAGGGTTTAGATTTTGTTGGTTATCATCATACATCTCACTAAGGTTATCTAAAACTCTTTATGTCTTTACATTTATCATTTTATGTGTATATAAGTTCTATGTAGTGAAATCACCATTAGGTTACTTTTAAACATGTAAAACATATTTCTGCTTGTGATTATAATTTTGTACACCTATTCATGTGTTATGTGGTTGAATAAATCATGGACTAGAGACCCTAAGGATGTAAGACATGTGATAATAAGTGTTATAATGGACTAGTAACAAAGTGGTTAAACTAAAAAGTTATAAAAACTAGTTTTAAACATATTTTTCTAAAAATATTCAAAAGTTGCTGTTTTAATTCGAAAAATAAAGCCTTCATTTTATATTTTTATAAAATACTACATGTCATGACGATTCCAAAATGATAAGAAACTCGAAAAACCGATTTATAACGAAAAAGATACGACGATTTCAAGTTTACGTTAAATATATACTTTTATAAAACTATTTTTATAAAAGTTACTATTCACCACAGAAACTTATACTTTTAAAACATCAATAAATCAATAAAACTTTTAAATACGAAGACGTACTCGAAAGAAACGCTAAAAACGGAGTTAAAACGAATAAGTTACGACATTTACGAGATTTACGATAACTAAATCTATAAAAATAAATATATAACTGTTATGAACAGTAAAATCACTATTCATCAGAAAAACTCAAATTTTGAAAATGTTATATTTTGATAACTCGTCTTAATACGAAGGCGTGGACGTAAGAAACGAAAGAAACGGACTAAAAACGAGAAAGTTACGCCAGTTTTACTAAAGTATACTTATAAACGTTTTTACTTTATAAATATGATTTCACTAAAACGATTAGATGGTGATGTAGCTATATAGAATTATATGTGGTATTAGTTAATCAAAGTACTATATTACTAGGGAGTTTCATAATGAGGCCTCTTCGGGGTGGCGTATCGACGAGTTGTTGGATTTACGATTTAAAGTGTCCTAGCTCCTCATACGTCACTACATGACCTCTTAATTATGATAGCCCGAACGATAGTATGATGAGCTATACGACCTATAAATAATCAAAGTGTTTAGTACTTATACGACCTATATTGGATTAGGTTGCATTCGATCGTAAGCGTGACGCATTTTCTATTGTGAATACTTGTTGATTACCATTCACTCGAGGTGAGTTCATAGCCCCCTTTTTACTACGTGATTGTTTTACAAAATCTACGGGGTGAATTACATTGCTTGTTTTACTATTGGACACAAGTGTTTTTCTAAGTGTTTTCAAAGTGTTTACAAAGTGTATGCTATCCAGATTACTGCCTGAATATTATTGCTAAGTTACCTTATTGCCGTGAAGTCCCTATTTATCATGAACCGTTAATTGCTATTGTAGTAAGCGCGAGTGTTGTGGATAGATCTATCGGGACTGACAATCCCCACCTTTCCTTGGGTCACTAGTTTGATCAAGGTGCATTTAACATTGAGAGGTGTTAGGTTGTTGGCAAGCATCCTATATTCTGATTGGGGCACAAATCTAGTTAAGGCTTCGGGGTCATGAGCTTAGTGCAATAATAAACGTTTTGGACTACTGAATGTGTTTCAGAGTCTACTATTACTTCGATCTTGTGGTCCACCCTTTTAACCGATAAACCTATGATTTCACTCAACCTTTGTGTTGACTTTTAGCATGTAATTTCAGGTCCTAGGGTATGAAGATTGGAAGGGGAGGAGCCGTGCGGATATCAATGAAGACGGATTCTGTGTTTTATCTAAAGTTTATGCAACTTTTATTATATTTAAAAACTTAAGTCATCTTTTGGTATTATGAAGCTTTTGTTTAATTAAATATGTACTTGAAATGTTTATGACTTTTACAACATATGGGACCTAACGTATGAACTCTGATATTTTGCTACGGCATCGAATGAAATCTTATCTTAAAACGTCCATTTAAAGGTCGTTTCCTATATCTTGATTGTTGTACTTTGACGTAGCACCCCAATGTTACCATTCCACTGCGACCTGATTTTGGGGGTGTTACAATGGACAATACCAGCTTGTTTTTAACCAAGCTGGAGCTTGTAGATCAACTCCTTGAGAACTTAATTGACCTTGTTTAGAGCAAAGGGCAATGTACTCTTCTCTTTTCTCATTTTAGCTTAAATTTGCTTATTACTTATCTAGTGCTTATTTACTGTTTAGAACTGCTTATCTATGCTTGTTATTGTCTTTAATTGATGTTTGTTAGTTTATATCTTATTAGTTTGAACTTTTCTTTAAAACTGCTTAAAAAACCAAAAATATGATTATTGTTCTAGCTTGTTGATCACTGCTTATTTGTAGATAAATTTGCTTATTTGGACTTAATATCTTAGATCTTAATTTGTTTTAACTTTTTACAATTTATATAAAACTGATTTAAGCCTTAAAATGAGTTTCATGCTTGTTAAGGGGTGTTTGGCACAAGCAGTACTAACCTAGGTTAGTACTGTTTGATTGCCTTGTGTCCTTTAAGTTTAGTTTGATAAGCTCAAACTTAGCTCATTAGTCAGCTTTTATATGTTTTTGAAGGTTAAAATCTCTTTTTAAGGTTTTATATATCCAAGTCTAAATTTGTGTGTTCTTAAGCTTGTCATACCAGCTTATTTGATTTGAATTTGAATAGGTGCTATTTGTTGCTAGTTTCATGCTTGTATTTGGTGCAAAATGCAGTAAAAATGAATTGGTTAAAGTGTGCTCTTGTCTCTTAAAGTCTCAATCAAAAAAATCTGTCCTAGTGTCAAGTCCATTTTCAAAGTATTTTTCCAATTTTCAATAGCAAAATTAGATTAGAATAAGTTTGATTTAAGGTTTAAAATTGTTTGCATAAGCTCTCTAGGGTATAAGCTCAATCTGTTTGAGTTTATTTTGGACTTTAAACATCATTTTTTAGCTTAAATTTAAGTCTGCAGTAGCCTTTTTTGTCTTTTATAAAACTTTAAAAAAATCCAAAAACATAGTATTTAGTTAAAACTGTCTTTTTCAATTACAATTTTATAGCTTATCCGTGTTCCAAAGTGCTTAAATTTTGCTTATTCTTATAGCTTGTAGGTCAAATTTAATCTGTTTTTAGGTTTTAAGGTCTAGCTTATTAGTTTAGTAGCTTAAAAAATAGCTTAAAGGTGTCTTCTTAGACTGTTTTGATTGCAGTTTTAGAAAGAAAAAAAAACTAAATTGGATTTCTGAGCTTATGGCTTATTGGAATTGCTTAATTTGGGTTTAGATTTGCTTATAAAGTTTGGATTTAGGTCCTTTGAGCTTATTTGGACTGAGTTTGAGCTTATAGAAGCTTTTGTGCATATTCAGTTAAGGAGTTAAAGCTTTTGAGCCTTAAGTGTATTCTGTCACTTTAAGCCAGCTTATTCCTGGCTTATTAGTTGTTTTCAGAAAAAGTTCATCTACAAAAAGTGCTTATTTCAGTGGTATAAAGCTTTTCCAAAAAGAATTTAGTAGTAGAAGAGATATTTCTAGACGTCTCGTCTCGAGTTGCTGAAGTGTCCCAATGGTTGTGGTGAGCGGCCATGTTCTCGATCAATTCCTAACATTCTTTCGGTGTCTTTTGCATAAAAGTTCATCCCGCTGCAGCATTGATGGTGTCCTGATGGCTTAATGTCAAACGATTATAAAACGTATCAATTTATGTAACTAAAAGCATGTTATGGTTAGGACACCGATCAATGGATAATTTATAACACTCCCATGCCTCAAATAATGATTCGTGCGGTTTTTGTTCAAATTTCGTGATCTCGTTCCTTAATTTAGTCACCATGGAAGGAGGAAAATATTTCGAGAGAAATTTCCTGATCATATCGTCGAAAGAGTAGATGGAATTCCTTAGAAGGCGATCATACCATGCAATAGCATGATGCGTCAAGGAATATGGGAAAAGAGATAAATGAAGGGCGTCATCGGAGACCTCATTTTGCTTCATATGTTGAGTATTTTCCAAAATTTATCAATATGTCTATTGGCATCGTCGCACTGTAACCCGTGAAATTGGCAAGTATTTTGAACTTGTTGGATCATGTGATGGCGAAGTCCAAAATCCGTAGCTTCGATTGGAATCGGGGTAATTGGTCCGCCAGACGGTTGGCACAACTCCTTCATCGATCGGAGAGCTGGCCCATTAGGTCTCACCATCAGAGGTGGACCATTATTATTAGGAGGAGGGGTCCCGCAGGAGGCGGTCCCTGATTATTATGAGGAATGCTCATAACTTCTTCGAAGTCGAAAAGAGATGACGGTTCACCAAAATTCCTTCGTTGAATAAGACTCTCGGGGTCTCTAAGCGGAGAAAATAGATTAGAAGAAGTAGAGCGAGTGCTCATGCACTAATAAACAAGATAAGAAAAATAAGATAGAACGTAAATATTTTTGTAACCGATAATCGAAGAAGTGTACGGTAGCTCTCTAGAAAACGCACAAAGAAGCGGAGGAGCAGGTAAGCGCGAAGCGTTTTTAAACACTTTCTCCTTTCGGGTCAAAGTTCGTAGGACCAAACCTCCTTAAACCTCTCTTATAGTTTGTTAATCTAAAGGTGAGCCGTTTTCACAAGTGACACAACGGTTATTTTTGTTCTTAAGTGTTTATTGTGTTTAGAATTGATTATTGTCATCGTAAAACCCGTGCTAGTCCTACCACCTCGCGTCTCTCAGGCTAAAAAAACCCCCATACGTAGAAGAATTATAGCTTAGGTTTAAACAAGTAATTAGAATTAAACTTAAGTAGAAGTAATTTAAAAATACTGATTAGATTATAAGGTTTAACAAACCTCGCATTCTTAGATGTTACGAACACCCTATTTACTATGAAACTCCACCCGATCGGGTACACTACCCGTTAAAGTGTTGTTTTAGGATAAGTCGGCTAAATATAAATGTAAAACTTGGAAATTAATAAATTGACCCTACACGACAACACATCACCAATTCAATAAACACATATCCAAACGCTTCATATCAAAGATCACATATCGCCCAAACAAGCACAAGATGACTACTCCATGATCAAAGAAGTAACAAAAACATTATGAACTCAAACAATTCAATAATAATCATATTCAAAGGATAAACACAGATAATACAAATTACAAGAACAAACATGATGTGATTTCACAAGAAATTTCCCAAGAGCACTTTGTTTATTCAAAGCAAAACTAGAAACTCAGGAACAATTCTGTCGCCATCAATCGCTTATAGATTGAATTACACTTCAATGCTACTTCCCTGATGATTAAATCTAAAAATTGTATGGGCTCGGGAGTGGGGGGTAGTCGATGGTGGTGTGATGGTGGTTTTAAGGGGTGTTTGGATCCTTGGTTTGTCAAGCCAAGATCACCAAAAATCCCTATTTTAAGTGTTCTAAACGAACTAGAATGATTTGTGTTCGTGGTGTGTCGAAATGATGAGAGCATAGGAGGGATATTCTTATGGCTTTAAGGGGGCCCCAAAGTACGCCGTTTTTTACAACTTATTTGTACGCCGCAACCCGCACATCGGGAGTTAATGCACACTTCATTTAATTACCTTTAATTTTCAGTTCTGGTGGAAATAAGTATGGAGGTTTAGCAAAGTACGTTGCACTTTTAGCCTTTTCATAGGTAATCTTTTTTTACATAGTGGTAGATAGATAATTGAATTTTTCTTTATGTGGCCACTTGATTCAACTAAATTGGAGTTCGTATGACAGTGTTTATGGCCAATACAGTTAAACGAGTGTCGGGATGATCAATGATACTTTAGTTAGTTCTTGTTATAAGCTTCATTCATTCGTGTTTATTCATTTTTCTTCCACGGACACGTTCATGAACCTTAATAGCATATTATAGTCGATTAAGTATCATTGTTCCGAGAAATGATAAAATAAATGCAAATAATGCTGTCATGATTGTCCGAAAACATGTATAATTTAGGCGTTATCAAATCCCTCCACACTTAGCTATTGCTTGCCCTCAAGCAATCAAAGCAGAAAAAAAATAAGATCATTTATCGTGACGGTATGAGAAAATTTGAAATTTAAAACTGTTTTTATTAGATTTTAGTAACTTTTCAGGCATAGACATATAACTGGTCACCTCACACATAGGAAAAGTGTTTGCCTTTTTGGACTGGGGTGAGTTAATTTAGAGAAATTCTGTTTGTTCACCCTTTGAACATTGGTCCAAACTGGTTTTGTAAATCTTCCAGTATTATTCCAGTTATTGCAACCATTCTTCAAATGATCAAAACTACCACACATATGACAAGCTTTGTTGAACATCTCAAAATCATTCCTTAACTTTTGAGACATTTGCTGGTTCTAATTTCTCTTGTTTCCTCTAGGACTAGGTGTGTTTTGTCTATTTTTATCAACTGATGTGTTCCTAGGAGATTTTACTTGCTTAGTAGACTTAACAAAGTTTATCTTAGCAAAACTAGGTTTATTAAACATCTCAATAGTTTTAATCTTAGGCACATCTTCTTCCTTACTTTCAGACACCCAATCCTTAATAATTGGGCCTCCATTTTCTTTCCTAGCAGTCTTAGGTTCATTAGTCTCAACAATAGACTTTTCAACTACAGATTCACTAACAGACTCATTCACATCAACAAAATCATCTAGACTAGAATAAACTAAATCAGATTTTGGTGACATAAAATTCTAAGTATAGGGAGGTGGGACATCATTATACCCTAATCCTATTTTACACTTATCCATTATCTGTCTATCTAGAAGTTTACTTAGGTTTTTTGATGAATTTTTAAATTTTTGTACTGTAAATTCAACCTCATCTTTTTCTTTTGTAGCCAAATCTAACTTCCTTTTAATATCTTTAATATCTAAATCTCTTAAATAGATTTTACGCTTTAAGAGTTTTATATCTTCCTCATACACAGACTCATTTTTCTTAAAGACTAATAGTCTAGCTTCTACAGATTCTAAACCAGTTTTATAAGAGACATCACTTATCCTAGCTGTTATTAGGTCTTTAACTAATTGTTCATTTTGTTCTTTTAGATCTTTTACACATTCTAGACAAGATGAAAAACAATTTGAGTCATTAGATACCTCAGAGTGTGTAGAAGAAGTTGAACTTGTTGAAGAATAAGCCATAAGAGCAAAATTGGTTGGACCTTCTTATGCTTGGTCACTCCAATCACAGCCAAATCCATCACACTGAGATACTAATGCATTTGAAGTAGTTTCCTCAACTGGCATAGTCCTTCTTGTAGGCTCCTTGTTTCTGCTGTCTTGATTCCTGGGTGCCTTGCATTCCCTTGCAAAGTGTCCTCTCTTATGGCAGTTAAAACACTCCACCTTGGACTTGTCAAACACAATTCTTTATTTGTTGGCCATGTCCAACTTCCTTCTAGTATTCTTAAGGAATCTTCTTGCCATCATAGTCAGCATAGCAATGTTCCACCTCAAATCCATCTCTTCTAGATCATCAAGATGGATTTGTTATAGATCTTCATTATCAAGCTGTAGAATACTTGGTTGGCTAGCAAAGAAGGAATAAATCACAGCATCACTCAAATTTTCAACAGTTGTTGAGCTATCAGCAGCACCCTGAGTGCTAGCAGTATTAACACCCTGAGCAGTATTAACTGCTCTAGTTGCACTGTTAGTGCTGCTAGAGGACAGAAAGGCTACATTGTGTGAGTTTGTGGTTGAGCTAGATGTCCCCTTGACCTCTGATTCATAAGCCTTCAGGTTGTTGAAGAGGTCATCCAAACTCAATGTCTCAATCTCTGGTTTGTTCCTCCACACAATAGTATGCATAGTCCATTCTTGTGACAAACTTCTCAAGAACTTCTGATTGATGTCTTCTTGAGGGATAACTTCACCATGCATCTCCAGTTGACTAATTAGCTTTTGAAGCCTTTCATAGGTTTGCTCAATCACTTCTGTGCTGGATGCAGCAAAGTTTTCATATTGCTGCTTCAGAAGATTTTTCTGAGTTTTCTTTGTAGCAGTATTACCTCCAAATCTGTTCTCAATAGCCTGCATCAGTGTCTTAGCATCCTTGTATGAGTTGAACTTTAATTGATGCTCATTAGGTAAGGCCATCAACAAAGTGCTTCTTGCCTTCAACTCTGCCCTTCTTTGTGCCTTCTCTTCAACACTTGTAGGAGGGATAACAGTCTCCTTACCATCAACAGTTTTTGTTACTATGGGTGCATTACCATTTTCTATGATCTCCCATAGAGTGTAATCAATGCACTGTAGGTACTGCTCCATCCTCATCTTCCAGAGATCATACTCACCAGGTTGGAGTATGGGTAGCTTGATGGTTTGAGTAGATTGAGAATCCATTGCTTCTTGAAAAAGTAGATCTTGTATGTAGTAAAGTTTCTTCTTATTCAAAGCTTCTCACAAGCTCTTATACCACTTGTTGATCCCAATAGAATAGATCTTGCTTAGCTTGTATAAGACTAAGTTGTATTGAATAAATCCAAAACAACTATGATAGAAACTTTGATTGTGAATATCAAAGACTATGCGGAATCTAGTCAATGATACTAAGAAGAATTTCAATGAAACAGTAATGAATAAGATCAATAACAAACAGTTTACTAAACTTTCAGCCTCAATATAATATGAAGACTCTTAATAGTGTTAGGGTTTACAAAACCTTGAAGCTAATCAACTTAGGTTAAACTATGATTATAGATGTATGAGAGATATATGAGATATATATAACATAATGCCCTAGGACCTCCTTTTATACACCAAGGAGTCCTACTGGGCTTACAATCCATTCTTATTGTAATCATGATCTTTTCCTTGATTATCTAACTTAACACATATCTAATAAGCAGTACTAACCAATACAACAGTACTAACTTATACAAAGAGTCTTAACTTGAGCAGCATCGATATTACTCTAACAGTAGTAACTAACACTAACTGTAGTAACTTTTGTGCTAGTAGTACTAACTACTTAGAATATTTTCTTCAGTCTTCACCAGCAGTAGAAACTTCAACAGCACTAAGAAGTCTTTTAATCCTAACACCAGGTCACCTGCTAGTCCAACTTGTTTGCATTTAGAAAATCCACTATCTGCTCAAACCCTTCACTTTCAGCGTGTTTAGACAAAAACGCGACAAAATTGTGAGTATTAGCAAAATGTAGGGTCGTCATTGTGTTGGGTTTTGATGATGAATGATGAAATTGAGTTAGGGTTTGTGATTAGAGAGTATAAGATTGAATGAAATCGATTAAATGAGTGATTGAAACCCTTAATCGAAGTATTTATGAGAATACCCTCAACAGCATTAACGTTCACCAGCAGTTGTAAGTTATGCCTAACAGCATTAACTTACAATAGCAGTAGTAAGTTTATGCCTAGCAGCATTAACTTTCAACATCAGTAGTAAGTTATGCCTACATCCCCCCCCCCCCCCCCCCACCCCAGCATTAACTTTGCAACACAGTAGTAAGTTCATAGGCTAGCAGCATTAACTTATCCAACAACATAGTAAGTTTATTTCCTAGTAGCATTAACTTTGAGTTACCAGCATTAACTCCAATTCCAGTCCAAACACTCTCTGTTTTTAATATATTTAACTCTCTTTCTATTTTTCAACTCACAACTTCTCTTAATTCTTTTACTCACTAAATCATTCTGTCTGTTTTTATTTCACACAACTCTTTTTCTGTTTTTATTCTCACAATTTCTCTCAATTCTTTTACTCGCTAAATCACTCTATTCTATTTTACGCATCTTTCTTTCAGTTTTTATCTCACCAACTTCATAAATCTTTTTTCTCACATTTTCACAATGTTTTTTTTTATTTTTAAACAATTATACAGCAGTATTATGTAAAACTAAACAACATTAACTTAGTAGTATTAAGTATAACTAGCAGCACTAATTATACTTAACAGTAGAAACTTTTAATGACATAAATAACAGTACTAATTCATACAAAACTCTACAAAAACATAAAGATAAAAGATTTTAGAGATTTAGCATTCTAATACTAGCAATCAAATAATGAAACCTACTTACATCAAAAGGTTTTGTAAGTAAATCTGCAACATTCTTGTCAGTATGGATTTTAAGCATAAGAAACAACTTCTTTTCACTGCAATCACTATTAAAGTGATGTCTAATCTCTATATGATTTGTTTTTTAATGAAAAACATGATTTTTAATTATGCAAACAGTACTGTTATTATCAATAAAGATTTTTTTATGCAAGAAATTGTACCTAAAATCAAGTAATTAATTCTGAATCCAAAGCACTTGTTCACATCAACTTAAATCAGCCACATATTCAGCTACTGTTGTGGAATTTGCAACCATAATTTATTTCTTGCATTGCCATGATATTAATCTACTTCCAAGAAATTGACAACCTCCTGTTGTAGACTTCCTATCCAAGCTTGCTCCAGCATACTCACTATCAGTGTATGCTACCAAATCAAAAGGTAAATCTTTTGGATACCAAAGACCCAATTTTGGTTCACCTTTTAAGTACCTAAAGATCCTTTTTACAGCATGAATATGTGAAACATTTGGGTTGACTTGGTATCTTACACAGGCACACGCAACAAACATAATATCATGTCTTAAAGAAGTAAGATACATTAATGAACCAATCATTAATCTATATAAATGAACAACCACTTCTTTACCATTTTCATCCTTGAGCAAAAGCTTTTGATTTTCCATAGGTGTGCTTGTAGTCTTAACATCAGTAAAACTAATTTTTTTTCAAAATCACAGTCACATACTTGTCTTGACTGATAAAAATCCCATCCTCCTTCTGCTTTACTTGTAGTCCTAAGAAGAATGTGAGTTCACCCATAGAACTCATCTAAAACTTCTTATGCATCATCTTCTCAAACTCAGTGCATAATGACTTCTTTATAGAATATCATCTACATACACTTGAACTAATAGAATATCACCTTTATCCCTTCTGATAAACAAAGTCTTGTCTATCTTTCCTCTCTGAAGCCCATTGTCTAACAAATATGTTGACAAGGTTTCATACCAAGCTTTGGGAGCTTGATGTAGCATATAATTACCTTTTTCTGGACTTTTGTACAACTTTTTCGAGGAAGACGGATCTTCAAAATCCTGGTGGTTGAAAAAACATAGATTTCTCTTCAATCTTACATAAAGAAAAGTACGCTGACATCCATCTATACACGCACAAAGTCATTTTTTTTTTTTTTTTTTTTTTTTTTTTTTTTTTATTTTTTTTTTTTTTTTTATTTTTTTTTTTTTTTTTTTTTTTAAAGGATGCATAGGCTAAAAATAACCTAATTGCTTCAATTATTACAACAGGGGCAAAGACTTCATCATAGTCAATCCCTTCTTCTAGCGTGTACCATTGAGCAACTAATCTTGCTTTATTTTAAATCACAATTCCTCTTTCATCCTTTTTATTCTTGAAGACCCATTTAGTGCCTATTGGCCTTTTGCTATTTGGTAAATCCACCAAGGTCCAAACCTTTTGTAATTTAAATTGTAGAAGCTCATCCTGCATATCTTTTATCCAGCTTGGATCCTGCAATGCTTGATTACCTTCTTGGTTTCTATTTATGATAAGAAGTAGGCAAACAAGTAGTTTTGAAAGTCTTTATGGTTTGTTCTTTGCTGAACTGAACTAAACAAACCAGGTTCTTCCAAATTCTTTGTCATTCTTCTTGTTTGAGGTGTTGAATTCAAGTCTCTAATAATTTTTCAACTGGATGATCTTTCTGTACTCTTGTAGTTAGAATAGGACTGATAGGCATAAATGCATCTAAATTGTTCATGTCAGCCTCTACACGAACACTTCATATCAATCGAATAGACAATATCTTCCAAAGCAGGCATATTTGGATCATCTGGAAGTTCATTTGTTTTTCCACCAACAGCATTAACTTCATTTGTGCTAGCAGCATTAACATTGTTAGTGCTATTAACATTATCATCCTTCTCTTGATTAATACTTTCACTATCTTTTCTTAGATCTTCATCAACCTTCTTCTCATCATCACTTGAAGGTTAGGATCCATCATCTTGAGAACTCTTTTGAACTTTGAGAGAATGGGTGATCAACAGTCCAAATGGTAGCTAGAATGTAATCACTGCCAGGTAACTGACTACATTCTAGCTTTACATACATCATCACATGATTTTTGTACATACATTACCATTAACGATGTCCTGCAACAACTATCTTTATAATTCATTGACGTATGTTTTAGTTTTAATCAATATCAAAAAAGCCATTTGGTTCCACTACCTATAATGATTAAGACGAATAATCACTAATGGGCCATGCAGGTATCTCTTTTAACTATCCTAGTTCTACTGTTGAATACTCTAAATGCTTTACTATTGATTGAGTACCCAACAAAGAATCCTTCATCAGCCTTACCATCAAACTTAAGTGGTATATGATATTAAGAATTATAACAGGACACCCAAATGGTCATAGAAAGCCTAAACAGGTTTTTCTACCCAGAAAATTTCATAAGGGGTCTTGTTAGGAGGCATAGTTACTAAATACCCTATTTGTACATAGCAAGCAGTATTAACTGCTTCAACCCAAAAATTAGTAGGTACCTTAGAATCAGCTAGCATTGTCCTAGCAACCTCAATTAGTGTTCTATTTTTCCTCTCAGCTACTCCATTTTGTTAAGGAGTTCTAGGTACACTAAATTCTCTCTTAATACCTTTTTCTCTCACAAAACTAATTCATCTCCTTATTCTTGAACTCAGTTTCATTGTCACACCTAATTACCGTAACCCTTTGATCTATTAGATTTTCTACTCTAGTTATAAAGGACTTAAGAATGCCACTAGTCTCATCCTTAGTAGCTAAAGAAAACCCACTAAACCAACAATAACCATCTGTGAAAACTAGGCAATACAACCTTTTTCTTAAGCTTTTTTACAAATGTTGTACCAAACAAATCCATGGTGCAACATATGTAAAGGGTTTGCTATTTAACTTACAGATTTGGACTTATAAGAGCTTTGGTGGTAGCTTTCCTTTTGACAAGCAACACAGGTTTGATTATTTTCAAAACGTTTTGAAGGTAAACCTCTTACAAAATTTCCCTTAACCAGTTTATTCATAGTTTTGAAATTTATGTGTCTAAGCCTTCTATGCCAAAGTTCAGATTCATCAGATGTGGCTTTTGCAAAGATACAAGTTAGACCTCCTTTAGGAACAATATTCTTTAAATCAACACTATAGATATTGTTCTTTCCAGGAACTTTAAGTAAAACTTGACTTTTATCAGTTAACTTAAAGTTTGGAGATAAAACAATACATTCAGTGTCATTAAAGAGAACACTATTATTCTTGTCACACATTTGTGAGACACTAAAGAGGTTAAACTTTAACTCTCTTACAAAATACACATTCTTAAAATCTAAATTACCAGTTTTGATTGTACCTTTTCCTATGATTTTCCCTCCTTTAGGGTTTCCTTCAAAGGCAACATATCCTCCATCTATCTCTTCATAGTCTATAAGATAGGACATGTTCCCTGTCATGTGCCTTAAGAACCCACTATCAATCACTCCCTGATCCTGTAAATCCATTTGTGGATTGCCCTGTACATTAGATAAGAAAATCAGTTTTTGGGACCCAAGCCATTACTGACTTGGATCTGCCTTGTACATCAACATAATAAAACTTTTTCAGGGTGAATGATGCACTGTTGTAGTTTAAGAAACAAGTCTAAAACTTAGTCCAGGTTTTCCAACCCAAAAAAAAAAAAAAAAAAAAGAGAAAAACAAGTTGAGGCTTTAACAGCATTAACATTATTTCCCTTAATAGCAATAACTATTGCTTTTGGCCTAGCAGCATTAACTACTTCTTTTGGTCTAGCAGTATTAAATTTTTTTATCCTTAACAGTAGTAACCCTCTAATTAAAATTACTGTTTTTAAATGCCGTATTTTTGTGAATGGGCTACTTAACAGTTGAATGTGCTGATTTGGAATGATTTGTCATTGGTCTAGCACTATTTACTATTATTTTGGGTGACATTTTAACTTGGTCTGGCAGTATTAAGTGATACTAGGCTAGACTTCATTAGTACTAGCTCTGGAACCAATGTTCTTTTTAGGGCAGGGTAAGTCATTTTGGCAAAATTCTAATGATCCACCCTTTTAGCATGTATCCAAACATGTTTATATAATTGAAACTGTTTTTGATTCACTTTTACAATCTACCTGCAAGTGATCAAAACTTCCACATACATAACAGGCTTTGTTAAACATCTCAAAGTTAGTTCCTAGTCTCTAAGACATCATATTATTCCTGTTTCTTTGATTGCCTCTAGGAATGTGAGTGTTTTGTCTATTATGCTTAATATGTTTAGCAGTTTTCCTATTAGTTTTGTTTGTTTGTTTCATTTTAACAAAGTCTATCTTAACAAAACTAGGCTTAGATGTTTTCTTTTCAATCTTAGTTTGAGACACATTTTCTTCCTCACTATCTGACACCTAATCCTCAATAAATTTGAGCACCATTAATTTTTTCCTAACTGCTTTAGGCTTTGCTTCACTAGCCTTAGCTTTACTGTTCTCAACTACAAGCTTAATAACTATAGGATTACTTGTAAACTCTTCTAAACTAGAGAATGACAAATCAGGTTTTGGAGGCATAAAGTTTCCTGTATAGGGAGGTGGAACAACATTATACCCTAAACCTGTTTTGCACTTATCAACTATCTGACAGTCTATTAGTTTGCTTAAGTTTTTAGATGAATTCTCAAAATTTTCTACTGATAACTGAATTTTAAACTTTTGTTTTTGAGCCAGTTCTAACTTTCTTCTAAGCTCTGTAATGGCTACTTCTCTTAAATGAATCTCACGTTTTAAGACCTTGATATCTTCCTCATAAACAGACTCATTTTTTTATAAACTATAATTCTTGCTTTTACAGACTCTAAACTTGTTTTATAAGCAATAGCATTTAACTTAGATGTCCTTAAGTCTTTTAACAGTTGTTCATTTTGTTCTTTAAGAATTTTAACATTTTCCAAACAAGATGATGAACAGTTTGAATCAGTAGATACCTTAGAGTTAGAACTTGTAGAAGAGTAAGCCATGAGTGCAAAGTTAGTTGGACCTTCTTCTGCTTGATCACTCCAATCATAACCAGAACCATCATAAAGAGAACCAAGGGGCAAGCATTAGAAGTATTGTCTCCACTAGCACAACCCTTCATGTGTTCTCTATTCTTGTTTCTTGTTTTTCCTTGGATCCTGCACTCCTTGCAAAGTGTCCCTTTATGGCAGTTGTAACACTCCTGTTTGAAACTTATCAAACCCAATTGTCTCATACCATTAATAAGTAAGCTTTCTCACTGTTTGGTTGACTTGCAAAAGAAAGCACATATAGCCACCACAACAACACTCAAGTTTATCAATTGTTGTTGAGTTAATAGCAGTAGCTTAAGTGCTAGCAGTTGTAGCACCATGAGCAGTATTAACTGCTCCATTTGTATTGTTGGTGCTGTTTGAGGACACAAAGGCTATGTTTTGTGTGTTTGTGCTTGAGCTTGATGTCCCTTTGACCTCTGGTTCATAGATCTTCAGGTTTTGTTGGAAAAGATCTACTAAGCTTAATGTATCTATCTCAGTCGTTGTTTCCTCCCAATAATGGTATGTTTGTCCATTCTGGTGACAGACTTCTTAAGAACTTCTGATTCACATCTTCTTGTGAGATACTTTCACCATGAATCTCCAACTGACTGATAAGCTTTTGAAGCCTATTAAAGGTTTGATCTAAGACCTCTGAGCTAGATGCAGTAATATTTTCATACTGTCGAGAATTATATTTGAGTTGATAAGACAAAACACGAATGAAACAAGATGGAAACAAAAGGACTAAAGTCATCATTGTGTATTATACAAGATGTAGAAGTAAAAAAAAGATTTGGCCAAAAAGGAGATAAGATGAAGAGATAAAGAATAATAAAAAATGATTCTCTCAATAAATATCTTTTTAATAGTTATCAATAGGAAGCCTTGACGCCTTATGATATAAAAGGAGGTTCAGGCATATTGTTTTAATCATCTAGAAAATTATGTGTTCTCAATGAGAGTCGACTAAAAGAAAACGTGTATGTGTACATGTTTAGTTAGTTAGTAGATAGTTGTAGACATCTATAGATTAGCCTCAAGGATTGTAAATCCCTATCACTAGTTAGAGTAACCGATATATTCTAATCAAATAGTATTTAGGGCTGTTGATTAATAAAGAAAAACCTTGAAGTAACTTTGATTTGTGTTTATTATTTCTGTTATGCAATTTATATCATTATTACTATATTATCCTAGATGAGGTCTAACGAACATCGAGCTTAAATGATCAAAGAACCTATCACGTGTTTTAGGTTTCCACAATTGGTATTAGAGCCTCATGGATCTCGATCTAGGATGTTACAAGTTTGTTTTGAAGTCGTGTTCATGATAGAAAGAAGGTTCATGCTCCTGTTATATATTATGATTGAATCTGGTGAATTTAGGGTTTTTGTGACACTTTAAAGTGTTGTCTTTATACTTTAAGGGGAAGAAACTAGGGTATAAACATATTGATGTCGTCTTGATTTAAGGGGAAGCAACATATGGTTCTTTTGAAGTTGAATCTTAGAAGAAGAAGCAACAAACCCTATTTCATGCTTAAAAGATGTTAAAGAAGATTTGGTGAAAACTAGGGTTTTCATTAAACCCTAACTGCTTGAGCTACTTGTTTCGTTCTTGGTTAAAGGTAAAGCAGGTTGTTGATCTTAATGAGAACATGTTGGCACGATTAAAAACAAGGTACGAATTTTTACGTCTATGTGTACATTGATCGTGATTGTGCAAGATGTGAGCAAGTGACAACAAGTAGTCGACATCTATTTGCTCGTGGTATTGATAGATGAAGGTTGGATTTGATATAAGGGTTTTTGTGGCAGATTCAATTATATGGATTCTTTTGTTGTGATCGTGAATCAAAACCCTAACTATTTAAGGAGTCTCAAGAAGCTGCTGGTTATGATGTTTGTTTTTGGAAGAAGGTTTCTTGGTTCTGATTCGACTTGGAATCTTTTGGTGTTAAACTGTGTAACTCACGACAAGAAATCAGTTGCCACAAGATTTACAATGTGTCATAATTTTGGAGGATGCTGGGATAATACTACTTGATGGATTAAAGTAGTTACTATAGCTATTGGTTAATACTTTTCGGTATTACTTAGTACTGCCTTTTATATACTTTGTGCTGCTCTCAAGGTAAGTTAGTACTGCCAACGATTATTAAAGCTCTATCAAGATTATTTGTGCTGCTATAGAATGTGACTTAAAGTTGCCAGCAATTCGTTTCAACTTACTACTACTCTTGATTGATAATACTGCTTGTTACATGATTAATACTATTGGGCTTGAAAATGATAGTACTGTCACTTTAACGCTGCTATTATTACATATTCACATAAAGAAGTATAGTACTACTCATGGATTAAGCAGTTGTGATACCAGCAGATGTTTGGGTTCGAACAAAATTTAGTTATTTCTGTCAAAAGAATTAGTATAGTTCGTTGGGGTATATTTGTACTGCTATCTTTGTCCGAGAAAATAAAGTTATACTGCTAGTATTTTTCGATAACGGACAAGACATGTTTTTTGGTTCTTGTTATCAGGGAAATCTCAAATGATAGGGTATAATGGAAAAACTCAGCACAGAAGGTTATTTGGTTCAGTATATTCTTAACTGATTATAAAGGCTCGTATTTTGCAATCTATTAAAGACGTGGTTACGAAGAAGATTGTTTACCACTTATTTGACGGTGAAGTGGAATTATTTGGGTTTGTGTTTTATCATATCTTTTAGCACGAGGTAACTTGTTTGTGTTTTCAATGTTGTGATGAAGAATTGACAAATCTAGCAAAGGTGTGTGATTTTTCTTATGGTGCTCAATGCTCACATTTGCTATCACTTTGGTCTGGTGTCTCATAGAAGATGAGGAAAATCGTCAAGATATTGCGGTCTCTTTATACATTAGTTTTGGGTATACGTTCGAAGTCACGTGGATAGTACAAGATATAAGACACAAGTTTGGGTTATTCTACTTCAGCATCAAGTTCGTTATACTTAGTTTTCTTCATCAGTAATCATTACATAGAGCCTACAGAATTTAAAGATTCAAGAGATGGTTAACATATGGGTTTTAGGGGAAGCTTATTGTTAAAATGTTTAACCATTTATATGCTACATCAAGGTGAAGATTTTTACTACTGCTAGTCTTTGTTACTACTGCTAGTTTAAGTTTCTACTGCTCAAGTTCATTTATCTTTAAGGCGTGTCATGGAGGGTAATTTGAGTTGTTGGAAGGTGCGGATTAGAAGTGTGATAATGTTTTGTGGTTGTGGAGATCAAAGTTGCATACTTTAGTCCCCTATTTGATAATGATAAAAAGGGGAAACTATATACCATGCTTATCATTAACACACATATAACAACATTTTACACTATCACATAACAAACAAACACCGGTCAATGCCATCGTGGTTACAAGTCCACGTGTGTGATTCCTTTATAATTATTGTTGGGAATTATATTTGAGTTAATAAGACAAAACAAGAATAAAAAAAATGGAAACAAAAGGACCAAAGTCGTCATTGTGGGATTCTACAAGATGTAGAAGAAAATAAAGATTTGGTCAAAAAGAGATAAAGATGAAGAGATAAAGATGAATATTTAATTGATTTACTCATTATTATCTTTTAATAGTTTCCATTAAAGCCTTGACTCCTTATGCTATAAAAGGAGGTCCAGGCATATTGTTTTAAGCATTCAGAAAAGTGTGTGTTCATCATATGAGAGTCGACTAGATACAAAAGTGTGTGTACATGTTTGTATAATTAGTGTATACATCTAGAGTTTAGCCTCAATGATCTTTCATCCCTGTTACTACTTAGAGTAACCGATCTATTATGATCAAATAGTATTTGGGGATGTGTTGATTAATAAAGAAAAACCTTGAAGTAACTTTGATTTGTGTTTATTATTTCCGCTGTGCAATTTATATCATTGTTACTATATTATCCTAGATGAGGTCTAAACAACCTCGAGCTTAAACGATCAAAGAACCTATCACGTGTTTGTAGGTTTTCACAATTGGTATCAGAGCCTCGTGGCTCTCGATCTAGGATCTACAATTTGTATTAATGTCGAATCTATGAAGGAAGAGTGGTCATGTTCTCTGTTTTTGGTGTTTGGTTCAATTCGTTGCAATTAGGGTATTTACAAATCCTAATTTAATAAAAACAGGAATGGTGATCATTAATGTTTCTACCAGCTTTAGTGAGTCGATCGTTTGATTAATGATGAACCCTAATAGGGATGCATAACACACGACATCAAGATGATAGATGCAAAGACAAGGATTAGTGACAGTTTAGCAACTAAAAAGTGTCGCTAAATAGGTGTCGTCTGGATACATAAAAAAAGGTATCCTTATATGTTTTGTATTGCTCGTTGGTGGTTACTACTGACACATGATACAGTACTGCTAGTGATCATAAATATTGGTGCTTTACTAATGTTAAAAAGTGTCTCAAAAGGTGTGGGAGGAAGGAGCACTTTATACTGCCAAGGGGAAGCTGATTGTTAAAATGTTTAACCATTTATATGCAACATCAAGGTAAAGGTTTTTACTACTACTAGCCTTTGTTACTACTGCTAGTTTAAGTTTCTACTGCTCAAGTTTATTTATCTTAAAGGCTCGTCATGGAGGGTAATTTGAGTTGTTGGAAGGCTGGATTAGAAGTGTAATATTGGTTTGTAGTTGTAAAGATCAAAGTTGCATACTTTAGTCCCCTATTTGATGATGACAAAAAGGGGAAGAAGATTTGATGATTTGCAACGGCAATTATGACGAAATGTGTACCTTAAAATGATGCATAAAGAGTATTGAAAAGTTTACGTATTATGTTTTAGTAGTATTGATTGTATGATGGTTGGCGATTTAGACTCAATGAAGATATGTCAAAGCATGTATATTATATGTTATGCACTTATATTATTTTAAGGAAATAGACAAGTAAAACTGATATTTGTATTAAATTGATATATGTAAATTACCGCGCGATTTTGTCAAATAAAAGCCAAAATAATGCACAAAAGATAGCAAATGTGTGATTTTGTGTCCAATGTGCAGGGAAAGGAAAAGAAATCCGGAACGATTCTGAAAAGACAAAAAGAAGCAAAACGTATCAAAATCGGGACAAGAACAGAAACGGGAAATAAAACAAAGAGTCAAGAGCAAGACAAAGAAATCAGCCAGAAATCACAGCCGGATCAGCCCGACACAGTCAAACTCAGTCAAAGAAAGAAATAAAGAGAGTCAAAGGTCAAGAATAAAGTCAAGGGGCCAAAGTTGTCAAGTGTTCAAAGTTTCAAAGCTTACTTGGAGTTATTAAGACTCAAGGACTTAATTTGCCAAATGAAGAAAGTGATTATTAAAGAAGGAAAAGAAGAAAGGAAAACACAAGGGCCAGTACTGCCATTATTCAAACTTCTTTTAACACTACATTTGGGCGGACAAGGTACAAGGACGATTTCTGCCAACTTCTCAAACTTTCAAACAATACACCCCGCATTATTCGCAACAGCCTAACCACTTTAACTACTTTTCCCGCCAAAAATCAACACAACCCAATCCCGGTTTTTCCCAACCCCGCTCCCTTTTAAACAACCAAAATCATTCATACACCTTCACAATCAACAAACCAACAAGTTGGGCAAGAAGCTAATTGCGTGAACCCTCCCTATAATTGATCATAACTCCAGGACCTCAAACTCACTTCAAATAATCAACGGCTGTGATTTGAAGGATCATTCTGGAATCCTTCACCTCTCCTCACCTCTCCTCTATAAATAGCACCCTTAGACATCATATTTGGTGGGTTGTTTTTGTTTTTAAATTTCAGTTTTGTATTTCCTTTAAAAATAAGCATTTTACTTTTAAGTTTTTGAATTCAGTTTAAATCACTTGTACCTTTCTTTCTTTCAACTTGTACCTCACGAATTTGAGTAATATACTTCAGTTTTCAAGTTTCCTTAAGCTTTTGATTCCAATTTTAAGCTGTTTTACCTCATAAGTTCTTAATAAGCTCTTTTGAGCTTATTCATGTTAATAAGCTCAAATTCATTTAGAATTCTGTCCTTAATGATTCATTTACTTTTAACAATCAATTTACATTTAATCATGTCCATTTAAGTTCTTTTGATTCAAGTTTGAAGGTTCAAAGAAGAAATAAGCTAGTTAAAGCTTATTTAGCTTATTGAGCTAAAAGCTCTGGTTTAGAGACTTTGGAAGTCACTTAGGATAACAATTTGAGCCACTCACTCTACTAGAGTGGCTCTTGTGCTGAGACTCCCAATTTTCAGGTTACTTTCTATAAATTTCATTTTATAGCATTTGAAGCTTATTACATCTTGCTTATTTCTTTAAGTCCTCATTTAAATCCTTTTCATTAGGTTTACTTAGCTTAAATTTGTATTGTTTTCAGTCTACTTTAGCCTTAAAAACTAGTAAAACTTCACTGTCACTTATTCTGTCATAATTGTAGTTAAAGCATAGCAGAGTAAGTAAGTAGGCTTTTTTTTAGATAATAAGCTACTTATTTTACAGTTTCTTAATAGCTTCATTAGTTTAATAATAGTAGAAGTAGCTAAAAAGTTTTAGCTGTTTTAGTTTTTAAAAAGTTTTTAAGCTCACTTTGTTTTGACAGAAAAATATAAAGGTGTGTTTGGTATAAGGTGAATTTGACTCTTAAAGTCAACTGCACCTTGTCAATTCTTTTCATACATTTGTGTTAGGTTATGTTATCAAGTTCTAAATAAGTTTTAAGAATTAGAGAGTAGAAATAAAAAGTTTAGAGCTTATAAGTTTAGTACCAGCACCTACCAGGCATTTTTCAAAGTTTTTCGTCCACGCTTCTTGAATTTAAGTATTTACAGCCACTTAGGTATCTCCATTTACGTTAATCAGTGATAAATGCATTTAGTTCATTTGATTCATGAGAGTTAAACATTTGGATGTTCAGTTGCTTGTAGAGAATCTAATCCAATTGCATCAGAATTCACTCCATTAATCAGCATAGCCTTTTTCATTTAAAACTTTAAGATTTTCATTTCTTTGCTAAAATTTTGAAGAATCCCTTTAGCTAGGTTGAATTTAGATAAATAGTATAGCTTATTTCCAAAATCTCAGAATCTAAGGTTTAGAAATAAGTCATTTAGCTTATTTTGAAAAAGCCTATTCCAGTTTTAGCTAAAACTTAGCATTTTTTAAGTTCAATTAAGATTGTATATTTGTGGAAAAGCTTTTTCTAAAATTGTTAAGCATAGGTTAATTTTAGTTTAGAATCTTCTAGTATACATCTTAGGCATTAATAAGCCTCTTTTAGTTTTAATTTTCATCAAGTTTTAAGCTCAAAATAAGCAAAAATCCAAAAGGTTAGGCAAATAAGCACTTTCTGTAAACAGCAACTTACAGCTTATTTTTCAGCTTATTCTTTTGGTAAAAGTTCATATTGCCTTTATTAAAGTTGTTAGGATTAAGCTGTTAAGCAACTTTGTAGTTTTAAGTTTTTGCTAATTCTCAAAATTTAATAAGCCAAAAATAGGAAATAAGCTAGGGTCTGTTTAGTACTTTTCTTAAACTACAAGGGTACCCGTTTTCTCTATGGTGTAAATTTGCCAAATTTAGCCCGCCTACCCTGTAGTTTACTATCTTTCAATTTCTACCCTGTTCTTCTTATTAAATAAAATAATTTTAATATTTTAGAATTTAGTTTAAATAAAATTAGGGTTTAGTTTTAATTGGACAAATTAGGGTTCAATTGAGGTTTTAAAATTAGGGCTTTTTGTTCTATAATTTTTCTGCACTTAATTAGTTTATAAAAAGCATTTTTCTATATTTTTCTCATTAAAGTTGTATTTTTTAGAAATTAAAATAGATTTTAGATAATTACTTTTTCTTAGAAAAATCATAAAAAATAGAAAAATAGTTGAAAAATTAAAATTCTTTTTGCATTAATTTTCATTTTAAATCTAGTATTTTTGAAAAATAAAAGAAAAATTTTAGTGTTAATTTTTAGAAAAAGTTTATTTTTGATAAATCATTAAATCTTAGAAAAATCATAAAAAATTCAAAAATACATAAAAAATTCTTGAATATACAAATAGCTTAAGTTAAAATCAATTGTAAGTGAGCAAAACAACATCTTCTTACACAATTGATATGAATTAAACAACATAAACTAATAAATTTTGATTCTAACTTTCATTACAATACATTTACAAAAGATAAAGTTATTACAAAAGATTACATTCTATTGCCTTAGCTGTTTAATGATCCTCCTTTTTATGCTGAACTTGATGACTTGTGTTTCTTTGTTGACCTGGAATGATCTTTTAAGTCACTGGTTCTAGTGGTGTTTTCTTTAGTGAGATTTTTGCCTTGTATTTCTCTTGGTTGAGAAGTATTTTGGAAAGAATTCTTACGAGATTATTGTTGTTGGTATATAAATTTGTTTTACCACAACCAGCGATTATGACATCAGTGCAGCTTATGGCATAACACATTGGTGGGTTAGAAGAATGGAATTGTCAACAAACACTGTGAACCCTCAGATCGTGATGCAGTCAGATCCCATATGTGAATTCTCAGTGTGATCTGTATCAAGACTTACAAAAGATACGGATACAACTACTTAAGAAAAATAGTTCTACACCGAGCTGACTACAAAGAGTACAAGATCTCGGAAAAGGATTTAAAAAACCTTCATCTAAATGATTTTGAAGATCTATTTCTGCTTCATCTTAAAGACAAGCTTAACCACCTACCTAAATCAGACAAAGTTAATCTACACACCGCAGTCAACATGTGGATCTAAAACATTATCATCAGGAAACGTGTGGAAGACTTGCAGCTAGGCGTTGAGAGCTATCAAACAAAGCTCAATCTGGAACAACCTAACTGGGACGCATCTGACTTTCTCTTCAAAGAAGATTACACCATTGTCAACAAACCAAGAGCAGTAATCTACAAAGACATGGAGGAGAATAAATAAGGTGCACAAGTTTAGCGATGGAACGTTGATGAGAATTCGGGACAAGCTAGATTTCATAGTGAAAGATTTCAGGCTGTTCAAATTCAATAAGGGGATGGAGACCAGGAAATGGACTGAGGACGACAAAAGGAGTGAATACTTTATCGAGGTGATTGAGAAAAGACTAAAGATCAGGAGAATCTTTTGAAGTCTGGAAAGCTTTGTTGGTGGACGACTAAGAGATATTGACTACAGACTAATCAGCATAACAGAGTGACATCGTCACTCCGACACTAAGGTCAATATTATCTTATTGTGAATAATATATCTTGTACAATATAAGTAATAAGTAGTATATCTTTTGATGATTATGTGTAGGAATAATCTATGACCCTCAACGATTGAGGGGGAGCATTAATATGTTTCATACACGGCTTGTAAATAATTGGCACACTTTTCTCCCAATTTTTATAACATATTTAATTCAATTGATATCCAAAATGTCAAAGGGTTTAAAATTTTTGATAAGGGAAGAAAATGTGATTAAAATATGTAAATAATAAAAATGTGATTATTAAGACTCGTGTGTATACTCCGCCCAAACGTGCTAAACAATTTCGAATACCGATGCACATTTTGAGGGGGAGCGTTTCTGAAAAGTAAAAACAATCGAGGTACAAAATGCTTTGATATTTATATCATAAGTACCTTAATTGAATTTTCAATTGGTTTTATGGAAAGGAGAACTGTACCAAAAGACTGACCATGCATTTTACTTTATCGGAGATATAAGGTTGGTAAGGTTAGGTACAAGTTCCAATGATCAAGCCAGAACCGGAGGGATCTGCCCAGGGACAATCCACTAGTTAGTGTAGAAGTCCTTAGGTATGACATAAAAAAGGAGAAAAAGTGAGAATAAGGGAATAGTGCCGACTGAGATGGAGCTAGTACTGGAATATACCCAACAAGGTTCTAGTCATGAAGTCTCGGTAAGCACTGAAGGGGTTGAAGAATTAAAAAGAATTGTAAGGATAAAAGGTGTAAAGAAAGAAGCCCTCCATACACTTAGGCAGAAACCGAGTCAATACATATGCTGCCAGAATCACTAAGATGATTGTTGACATTAAAGACCGACATCATGGACCCAGTGATGCAATGTACAACCCTCCTTAGCCACTCAGAATCTCTCAAAAGATTTTGTTTCATTTCTCACAGAGACTAAATACGTAATCTTCTGACTTTCTCACTCCGAGTTAGTTTATATTGAAAAGGTGGCAGTCAGCTCCAGCCTTCGATCACTAAAACCAAAACGCACTATCGAGTCTAGAGCCAATAGATCATCAATTAATCTCATTAGGAAACATTGACAATTCTCTTGTCTTTCACACACTATGGAAACAAGACTATCCTAAGAGTCCTACGTATTATCCTTGTGATATTGCCAGAACATCCGAGTGAAACGAAGGTTTTTTCACAATGAAGATGGCAATCCTCTAGAGCCAACATCAAACAAGCTCTTGGTAGGTGACTTGTGCGATCTACAAGAATCAACACTTAAGTGTCAACTGGAAAGGTAAATGAAAGTACGTATTTCTACGTGAATCAAACTTGTTCTAGTATATGAATTGATGGTTATTGAACATTTGACAAACAATTAATACTCTCGAAGTGTTACAAAATATTTTCATAATTAACACTTAGACTGATTTTTTCAAATCAATTTTCTCTTTATTGCTAACTGTTTCATCACAGGATTATTTAAAGATAAAGATGGAGATGGAGAACCCAATTCAATAGTAATAAAGTCAAGTTAATAACCGAATGCTCAGACAAAACGACCTACAACTTGTTATGAAGTTTATAAGATTCTCATAAAGAGTGTCAAAGCTTCCTCGCAAACTCTGAAAATCTTGTATTTCTTCACAAGTTGCACAAGATGGCAGATACATACAAATGATGAAAGATTATATATGGCTGATGATCTCATTGAAAGCTCAAGTTCACACAATCAAGACAAGTCAATTATAGACCAAAGATCACTAATCAAAGTAAACAAAGTATATCTAATAAAGGAATCAAAGTCTACGAGTTGATTATTAAAGTGCTTAAGTTTAGTATTTTAAGGGGTGACCTCCCTTAGGGGGAGATTGTTAGGTATTAGAAAAAGACTCGGTCACCCCGTGTATTTTACTGTTTATTATAGCTCGTAGTTAATAGTTTAACGTATGACCTTCGGTAATTAACCGGGTACTAATCTCCGGTTTATTGTAAGAACTATATATATACCTCTTCCAACTTTGGAAGAGGTAGCTAGTCTTTTATTCATTTTCTTATAAACACATATTTCTCTCACTAGAAAATACTCTCTCATGTGTTTCTCTCTCTAGAAACTAGCCAAATCCAAGAATCGTCACCATGTTATGACTTATGATATACCACAATTATCGAGCATGAAATCATTCGCTCCAGCATTGAGGTTGCTTTCGGCTTCATCTTTCATGGCTAACAACATTTGTTCTCTGAAATACTTTGCATCACGAACTCTTGGTTTCTTATAATCACATACATAGTGGCCTTTTTCATTGCAGTTATAACACTTAACATTTGCCTTTCTCGGATTTGACTTAGTTCGTAGAATACGCTAAACAATCTGATTACTTTCATCATTCACATTACATGCATTAAATGCTTGATTCCTATTTTGTCTCCCTGCATTCCTGTCACTATTTCCACCATAGCCTGCATTCTTGGTTTGTATGTCAACTCTACCATCCTGAATCACAGCTTGATTTCTTATGTTTGATGAAGTAGGAAAACGATTATTGGTAGGTGTGGAGAAATTCTAGGTGATTGCTCGAGCTAATAACATCATTTCAATTGTAAGCTTGTCTTTTTGAGAATCCCCTTGTAACTCCCCTTGATAATCTTCTTCATAATCAATAACTGATGAAGGATGTGTGACATAGTATGGCTGTGGTGAATTTGAATATGAAGGACTTACATGAGACTGTAAAGAAGCATTTGAATGAGCAATTAGTGCTAAGGGATCATGATTCCTTGCAGCTCTCTTTGCTTTAGATGCTTGGATATGTGGTTCGAATTGCACTAAAGAATCATACAATTGATCATATGAAACTGTATGTCCTGTTTGGTTGTGACGAACCATGGTAACATATTTGCTCCACTCAAGTTGCAAGCAATTGAGAATCTTGGTTTTGATTAACACTAGAATAGGACGAACATTATTACGATCCATAATATTCACAAGCATTGTCAATCTTTCATACAAAGATTCTAGCGATTCTCCTTCCTTTGTTGCAAACTTGTCAAACTCATCCATGATTCGTGAGTGTCTTACATGATTAGTAACATCAGAACCATACATCAACCTTTTAATTCGTTCCCACATCTCCTTAGCATTTTTATACGCATCCACTGAATTATAGATATCATTAGGTATTGCTTGAAGAAGATAATTCATGACTCTCACATCAGCAGTGTATTGCTTATTGTTTATCTCAGTCATTTTGGACAGTGGTTCAATTATCTGCTGCGTAGTATCATCTGGAGTAGGAATCATTTGGCTCACATAAGGTCCGTTCTCAATTGAATGCCACATCCGCTCCCCTCTCTTCGAGCTTATTATCCAGAAACCTTCTGAACCTACTCTCTCATGGAATATAATTCCCTTTCTCAAGCATTGGAGGTCTTTCATTAGCCCATGGGTCAGCTAGAGTTTGTTGATTTGAAGCAGACATGTTGTGTCAAATGATTACAATGCAAACTTGGATCGTTTTAGAGATAAAGTATTGTAATCGTGTAATCAACGAGCAATTACAACTTTGTTTTGTATTACAACACTTTGAATGATGTAACCTTGAAGAAACTAAACCTTGATTTGTTTTGAAAGTCTAGGTAACAAGAAGCTTTTATACGAAAGCTCAATTTTTGAAAATTAGAAGATACAAAACCTCTTAAACTGTGTTACGAAACCCAAAGTATGAGATACGAAACCTATGAAACAGTGTTACGAAACCCAACGGCTGTGTTATGAAACCTCTTAATCAATGTTACGAAACCCAAAATCTGTGTTACGAAACCTCTTACACTGAGATACGAAACCTTCGAATATGAAAACTGAATTACGGAACCTTCAATTAGGAAAGCTGTGTTACGAAACCTCTGTTTACGAAACCAAGAATTACGAAACCTCAATGGTATGAAACTGTTTCAAACTGAAACCTTGGAAATACGAAACCTCTTAAATTTGAAGCCTTCAGTAATGAAACCTTTAGTTATGAAAATGTGTTACGAAACCTCTCATATGAAACATGTGTTACGAAAGCTTGAAGTACGAAACCAAAACCAATCTCTTGATACGAAACCTCCAGTTACGAAACCACATATATACGAAAGCTCCACAGTCTATGAAACCAAACGGTTACCGAAAGCTCCAATATACGAAACCAACTTTCGTAAATTCCAATTTCCCTTACTTTCGTTAATTTTAAGAAACCTCCTGCTCTCGTAAATTCTTAGCTACGAAACTAATAAGACACCTTACAATTTTTTTTTAAGCAGTTTAGAGTGATAATAGCAATGTTATCTTTTCAAATTGACAAAGTTCTATGTTACAAAAGCTATTGACAATTTTACGAAAGCTAGAATAGTTTACGAAAGCTAAGAAACACTTACGTATGGCAGTTAACGAAAGCTCAATTATGATACAAAAAGCTCAAAACTGAAATACACAAGCAATTTCCCGCCTTAAAATAGTTACCAAAACCTATTTCCTGACTTACGAAAGCTATCAAATCTATATTTTCCGATCAAAATCAAAACTAAACAAGTATTTTCGTAAACTAGATATTAAACCTACAATTTTGATGATTACAAAAGTTATATTTCAACGTTTTAAGATCAAAAACTCATCAAATCATAAATCTAACACTTAACGTCTACGAAACCTTCAAAACTCTTCGTTACGAAAGCTTCTTGATCGAAAATTGATACGGTTAAGCTCGATTTGATCCACAAAACACAAACTAGATCTCTCCCGGCAATAGATACCACTTGTTATATGTCATGTTTGCACTATAGTGTCATACGAAAGTTATAGAATTAGAGGAGAGGAGCTAGAGAGTATTTTTTATCATTTTCAAAGTTTTTATTAAAAGGGAAAATAGAAATAGGAGGGAGAAGTGAAGTTACAAAATGTAAAGACTTGTATAAATACCCCTCCAATATGGGTATTTATACTTATTGCTAATCTTATTCTATTTTCCTAACTTTAGTCGAACCTTGGTCAACTTTACTTAACTTTGACCAAGATAGACTTTATTACATTATAATTACTAACAAAACTATAAACTATACAAAGACTAATTCATTTAATAATAAACACTTTTCTTAAATCTAACACTAGCAAATTTAAAAAAGTCACTTTGAATATAAATACTATAATACATGAAATATGTAGTACGTCAAATGAATGAAATGAGAGAGTCATCACGTGGCTGAAATAAAAATGAAATTAAACATTTATCTAAAAGCCACAAGGAGCAAGTGGTTCTTAAAAGATAAGAAAATGACTCAGATGCATTAAATGACCATGTGATATCAAAATATTTTCAACTGAAAGAAATATTTGATTTTTATCCGATACAAATATCAGATTCGTTTCTCCCCTATATATAGGAGACTGGTAAGTCATCGAAACACACACCAAATACAATTAACTCTCTCTCTCTCTCATATACTTCTCGCTAAACCATATTTATTTTACTAGCAACCGCATCTGACTTGAGCGTTGGAGTCTAATACAGGAAGCAAGTCCTGGTTTACTCCTAGCGTCATCTTTCTCTTTTTGATTGATACAGATAAACATTTCACTCATTTGGAAATTAGAACCCTCACCTTGAACCTGTGGATCAACGTATCATCAAAGCCCAAGTGGGGCATCCTATGGTGGGATACACTATGCGGTCGACCATCATTATGATGGGTCGGGCTGTGCTTTGAACTTTTACTAATTTAATAAGATTTAGATATAACGATATAATATCAAATCTTTTAAATTATGTAATTATCTCCTTATTTATTAATTATTATGGTAATTATATTGTTGATAATTATTCATTAAGCCTTATAAATAAAGGAATCATTTATTCAATCAAACTAGTTTTTGTGAAACTCTAATTTGGTTCTCTCCTCCCCTCCTCCTTCCAAAGGCTCATGGTCACCACCTCACCATCACCATGCCGCCACCATTAATGGCACATAAACACATTGTGTGTTTTGTGTCATTCGATTTGATCTTATGTGTAGCATTGTGTGATCTTAATTACATGATTAGATCTAGTAATTATGATGGTGAATTGTTTTGATTAGATCATAATTCTTTATGGATTAGATCCATTGTAACTATGGTTAGCACCTGAAGGAAGTTGTTTGAGTGTTAGTGTATGACTAACTATGATGCCATTATCATACTTTCGTTCTGTGTTTTTGGAGAGTGAAGAGTCCATCATTATTAGATAATGATCAATTAGGGTTCATGGTTATTGTTCATGGTTTGCGGTTCGTGGAGATGCAGATGTGGAGATGTGTTTGAGTTGTTGTTTGCTAAAAGGTACACATGTTATTTCTATCTCTTGTATGATTACCTAAAGTGATGGTATATGGATCTTGTGGCTAGAAAAGCATTTGTTTAAACTGTGATTTTAATAAGTCTTTCGTTGCATGCTTATATGATAGATATGCTAATTGATTGTCAAATAATTTTAAAATTACCATGTCTATACACTTGCGTTTTCCTACAAAAGTTAGCATATGCGCAATGGTTCCCCTGGGTTCCAAAGGCGGCCTATTATTAATCTAGACATGTTTTGTACTAGAGTGTACCTCCAAATACCATATATCAGTTTCTTCCATCCTCCACATCTTGATGGCCTAGATACGAAGTAAAACAAAGTATTAATACTTGACGATGAAATAATATCACGAGTCACAACACCATATAAAAATCCAAAAACACCAGAAAACCAAAGCATCACTTAGCCACTCCTTAATTCAGAAGTATAACCTTGATACAAAAAACATTAAACCGATGAATCTTTTATGCATAATGTTTCACATGAATAATAAGGGAAATCGCCACAACAATGGTTGTTGAATAACAGTAACAGTCACAGAACAATGCAAATACCGAAACACGTTTAAATTTATGATAGAATGCGCAAAAGATGATAAAACTTATATATTAATCTATTCAAACCCACTTTATATAACTACACACCTTGTGAATAAACCAACATGGACAACCACATATCAAAATTCAAAAATATCAAAAAACAGTAAAAATCATTTATCTATTTTTAACATGAAAGGCACGGTCATTACACACAAACCATATAAAGTACATAAAAGCAACAGTCATGGGAATACATGAAAATTCAAAGACATCACAAAAGTATTCAAAAGTACAATATGCACATACAAAACATTCGAGTCATTAATCCTTTAAGCAATAAGTTTGGACATAAAATAATTACCTGTACGTGTTGAAAGCTAATTCAAGTTAATTTAATTTTGAAGTTCTAATTGCCATCTCTAATTAGGCTCTGATATCTACACTTGTCATATAATGCGGACTGCAGTTTCGGCAAACGGCATTTTTAGGACAACAAAATTACAACGCATCATTTTACCACAGAGGTTGCAAAAAACGGTTGCAATTTATGCCATCCAACTTTTTGTATAGCCAAAACCACGACTGACTAAATGACCAAACCATTACATCCAATGCAACATTGTTCAAACCAGACCTACCCAACACCATAAAATTACAAAATCTACCCCGTTCAATCAAACCAAAAGCCAACAACGCACACACACATTCATATAAATCACCACATACGTATTTAAGAACCGTAATATAATCAACAAGAATCCAAATCACGAAATGTATTCTAATCAAATTAACAACAAAATTAAAGAATGCAAAAATTGTATCTAAATTATTTTTGAAGAAAAATGGCAAAAACACGACATGCAACTACTCAATTTTTAGATCTACGAAAAAACAACAGAATCACAACATGCATCAATTTTATCCTAAACCATCAATGGTAGTCAAGAACCCTAACACCCCATGCCACGCTTTTTAGTAACAAAAAAAACACAAATAACAAAAAAAGCATACCTTTAATCTGACAACCACAATCAATGATACATCTGGCAATACAATAACCCAAATCGGCGCTTCTAGTTGCAGAAACTAAAACAAATAAGCTAAAAAAATGAAAAACACTTCCAAACACCACATGCAATACACCATTTCTAAAATCTTACACACTTAAAACATAATCAAAGTTACACGAGTAACCAACAACAACAAAAAAACATACCCCTAATATGTGAACCACCATCAACGATACAACTGCCTATGCAATTTTATCAATACCACTTGAAATCTTAAAATCTTGAAAAGAGAAATCTGGAAGAAGTACTTGTACCTAGATAACCGAAACCACCAAACAACCACCACTCCTAACTACTATGTGTATATTTAGAGAAAGAGAAATGCATAAACGTAGAAGAACTTAAGAAGAGTATTGAACACACTTTCTCAGTGCTTAGTTTGTAACGAAAGGTGCTTAGAGCATAAGGTGTAATGGAAAAAACCCTCGCCGAATCCTACGTGGAGGTACATTCGGTGCCGCCGAGACCTTGCCATGACGCCGCCAACCCTCGCTGAGTAGGAGGGCGTCGGTACATGGACAAGAAGTAAAGGACAGAAAAGTTTATTGTTACTGTATTTCTTTTTTTTATTTATAAAATTTGGTGTGTATGTATGTGTTTGTTGAAGAAGACAGTGTGTGTTGTGTGTGTGGTAGTGAGTGTGTGTGAGTATATAGTGTTTTGATTTTTTTTTTCTTTACTTTTATATAATTTTATAACTTTTTTTAAATGTTATATTAATGGATAAGTATTAGTTTGTTTGAAAAAATAGAAAATAAAATACATTGGGGGTGGATGAGGCTCAAATGGCTAAGTTGTGGTGTATTGTGAGAGGAGGGGTATTTTAAAGTATTGTGTTGAAATAACGTGACACCCAGTGGGCCCCAAACAGCTAACATTTGCACTTCACCACACCTAATGCTCTTAGGGTGTGTTTGATAGCCTTTGAATGGGGTGATTAAGAAGGTAGATCCAAATCGGTCATATGCTAATTTGTTTGGTAGCAACAATTTGTTGCACTGAATGGCTCCAATTGGTTTTGTTGCACTGAATGGCTCCAATTGGTTCTTATTCATTCCGAGTGGATGGCATGCAAAATCATTCAGCACCTAAAGTTATCAAAACATACTTTTAAAACACACATTATTTCTAAATCATTGCCATGACTATTGTAATTTTATATTATAAAAAATAACGTTATTTGTGTAGATAGGATGTCAAACTATATCTTGATAAAAAATAACGTTATTTGTTATCATTTCGTTTAGCGTTTTGTTATTATAATATATTTTCACAAACGTTTGCACTTATAAACGTTTTATTACAATTACCTTCATGTCCTATGCAAGGTTAAAATGTACAATCCAATCATAAATTTAAATTCCATTCAACGTATATTACTTTAGATTAATAAATTATTATTATATAGATTAAATAAATTATTATTATAACTATGCAAAGTGTCATCTATTAAGAAGGTGATTTATTGTGAACGGTCTTTTCGGGTAGTAATTCCAGATGCTTATAAAATCTGCTGCCTTGGACATTTTGCTTTAAGTTTCACAAGAGAATAATGTGTGCTAAGCCCAGAATTCAAAAGCTCTATATTTCGTAAAGCTTTCCCCAGCCTAGACCACCTTTCTTTGAGATCCCCCTTTTCCATTAATGAAATCAAAATCTGCTGTTTCAGAATGTGATGGATTCAAAGGCACATGAAGCCTAGATGCGGTTTTTAACTTTAATTTTAATTAAACTTATAGATTGTCATAAAATATGGATGTTTTGAATTGAAGGAAGTACTTTGAAACTAGTGGGCAATGTGGCGATCAGCTGTAACCCTTCATTCATTGCTTAATTCCCAGTCCCAGCGATCCCCCCCGGTAAAATTTCTTCAATTCACACGACTATTATAGCCTATATTGATTTGTATGAAATAAATTATCGTCTAAAGTTCTTGCATTGCGTCTACTAGAGTTAATTCCCCTCAGTTATTATTCCTCAACAAAGCAACCTTTTATTCGGTAGGGACAAATCCTTGATGGCGAGTTGTTTAGTTTTCTAAGCGGAGATAATTTGGAATGGCTAAGTTAGAAGCAAATAACATAAACATTTTTTCCTTATTTTTATTTTTTAAAGAAACGATTGTTACTTTTTTATGTTTTGTTTTTTTTTTTTTTGTTTTTTTTTTTTACAATGGTGGAGAGGTTGTCAGAGTAGGGGTTCCAAAATGTTAATCCCTTGATATTTTGGATATATCATTTGATTAAACGTTCGGGTCATGGGCCAGATTATTTGTGGGCCAAAATGAACTTGGGTTGGTACTAAGTACTAAGTAACTAAATATTTTTTGGGCTCTATCTTGGATTTTAACTAGGGTTATAAGGGGTTTTTTTATCTTTTAATAATTTTTTAGAAATAACCAAAATTTAACAATATTTACACTTAAAAACAATTTTTTGTTATTTATATTATGTCATAAATATAATGATTTCAATGCTAATATGTATGTTTTAACGAATATCATAATGCATATAAAAAATAGGGTGGTGATTGGTAGAAAGATAGCGGAACTAAAACCATAATCATAATACTCTTGTCATCATGATAGGCAACATACAAAACCACATGCACCATTCCTCTTTTAGTAGCAATTTGTGCCTGAACTTGGTCCCATGCGCCGTCAAAATGTATACCTATTCAGGGTCGTGGTGATCTACATGTCGCAACTATCGGCAAAGTGTGCCTCATGAAACACCTATTCGAAGTCTCATAATCCCGTCCAAGTCCAATAACCCATGACAACGCAAGACAAATGCCTCCTAATAAGTTCACCCAAACAGCCACGTTAGACTCCTAGACAAAGAGAGTATAGATAATGGGTATAAGGGCTTAGGCAGAGTAGAAGACTGAAAAGCCAAAAGAAGTAGAAAAAATTAAACAACCAAACAGCAACAAACAAGGTAACGATCCGATCAATACATATCTTATAAATTCCTCGCACTAACAAAAGAGAGTCCTTATATTTATACGATCTTAGTACTATCTCTTAACATATGTTATTTTCTTGGATCGGGTCTTTTAGTATTTGTATAGTTATTTTTTTTTTTTTTATTTAATTTTTATTTATTTTTTATTTTTTTTTATACTTTTCAAAGTAGATTTTGAAAAGGCGTTTGATAGCGTCAATTGGTCTTTTCTCCAAGATATTATGAGGTAAATGGGGTTTGGCGCAAAGTGGAGAAAATGGATAGGCGCATGCCTCTTTTCGGCATCAATTTTCGTTTTGATTAAAGGGTCGCCTTCAAAAGAGTTCAAAATGGAAAGGGGTCTTAGGCAAGGGAATCCTCTCTATCCTCTGTTGTTTCTTCTTGTAGGTGAAGCGTTACAAGTTGCTATTTTGGAGGCGTGCAATAAAGGGATGTTTAAAGGCATCTCCTTATCAGGGGAGGAACCAAACTTATCTCTCTTACAATACGCTGATGACACCCTCTTTTTTGGCGAATGGTCTAGGCTTAATGCTAGTAACTTAATTCATATCCTAAAGTGTTTTGAAGGGTCTTCAGGTCTTAAAGTCAACATCTCTAAGAGTAGAATCTTTGGTATTGGAGTCTGCATTGCTGATGTAGATCAGGTCGCTAGGTCCATTTGGTTGTGCTTTTGATCAGATTCCTTTTATGTATCTTGTTCTTCCTGTTGGGAAAAGCATGAGATCGTGTGGTGGCTGGAACGGAGTGGTTGATATGTTTAATGCTAGGCTTTCAGCTTGGAATGCTAAGAACTTATCTATAGGAGGGAGGCTTACGCTCGTGAAGTCGGTTCTTGGTAATTTGTCTATTTACTTATTATCGTTATTTAAAGCACCTCAAAAAATTATTGTCGTTTGGAAGCTATTAGACGTCGTTTCTTTTGGGGGTTTAAAGACTCGCAACGGGGCATGTGCTGGGTAAAGTGGGATAGTATTCTTCTTGATGCTAATCTTGGAGGTTTGGGTGTCGATAGCATTGGTGCAAAAAAATTAAGTCTCTTGGCAAAGTGGAAATAGAGATTTCTCACAGAAACAAATGCTCTGTGGCGTATTGTTATTAAAAGCTTTTATGGTGACGAAGGTGGATTCGGTTCTCTTGCTTATCCGACCGGGAACAAAGGTGTCTGGTATGATATAACTAAAGTTGTTTCGACCATTGAAGCGTTGTTTCCAGCCTTTAAACATTTGTTCCAGTTGAAGGTTTTTAATGGTTCGAATACATTGTTTTAGAAAGACCCTTGGTGTGGCAATGAGGTTCGGTTGAAAGACTTGTTCCCGAGGTTGTATGCACTGGAGAATAACCAAGATTGCAAGGTTAATGAGCGTTGACGTTTAAGTGATGGTGTTTGGGGGGAAATTGGAACTGGCGGTTTGCTCCACGAGGGCGAGCAATTAGTGATCTCAACACTCTGCTTTCTGTTATTGGAGATTATGGTCTTGATGGTAGTCGTGATGATTCTTATGAACAATGGACATGGATATTTCGGGGTTGTTTAAGGTTAAGCCTCTTGCTACATGTGTTCAAAATTCTCTCTTTTCTGGGTGCGAGCTAGGCAAACACCACCTGTGGAATGCGTTGGTGCCTAGAAAAGTGAACATTTGTGTTTGGCGTGCTTCATTGAATATGTTGCCTACTAGGTTGAATTTATTCACGTCGGTGGGTGTCAATACCCTCCCAACCTTTTGCCCAGTTTGTGACACCGAAATGAAAGATATTTGGGCACTGTTTGATTTCGTGTCCTAGGTTCCGTCCTGGTTTGAGGAAAATTTTGGAGTTGGTGAGGTTTTGCCCTTCCCCACAAGGAAGTTACATTCCTTCTGTCTCTAATAAAAGATATTGCCCTCGGGAAGATCGGATCCTATAGTTTTGCTAAGACGTGTAAGGTTTTGCATGGGGTGTTTCAATGTGCATTGTGGTCTATATGGAAGTGGCGGAACAAAGTGGTGAACGCTCATCAAGAGGCTATCAATGGTGTTAAAAAGGAGGATATCTTCCCCTTTGTTCAAAGGATTTCAAAAGATTGGATTTCGGCCCGTTGCAATTCGTTTGCTCCCAATTGGGGTTGTTGGATTTCTAAGCCTTTTGAGATTTTTCTGTAGGCGATGTTTGGTGTTTGTCTAGGATAGGAGCTTGTTTGTTTTGGTTGCGTGTTTCCCCCCTTTTTTGTATAGTCGTTTTGCTGTTTCCTTTTCAGTGGTTTCCTCCTCGGATCCACTTTTCTTTCGTTAATATAAGTCAGCCTTTCAAAAAAAATATTATTATTTTATTTTTTTGGTAATCATGGTTTTTGACTTTTTGACCGATTAATTCATGGGGTTTGAAATTACTGTTACACAAACTCAAACGAACTAAAACTCTCTTTTGGAGAGGTTGACATTGTCACTTCAAAGTTGTTTGCACCTAACAATAATTAAACTTTATACCTCACATATTTTTAAAGTGATACCATCATTAAGTGGTTTTTAGATTAATAAATAATTAATTCTTTTATTAAATACTTATCAATAATCAACTTTTACTATAAATATTTTTATTTGACTCAATAATTCTTTAATCAAATTGTATATTTTGTTCGATACAAAACATATAGAAGGTTAAATTGATAATTTCTGGCAACTCAGATTGTTTTATTTAGAACAGTTACCAAATAATCATTTTCACTCAGAACCAATTTCACTCAGCATCTTGAAATCATTCAGCAGCTTTGATTCATTCAGCACTAAATCATAACTTTTATCAAACAGCCCTTTAGTTTGTAACGAACCCGGGCCAACAAAATCCAATTACAACCTAAAAAGAAAAATGACCCAACAAACCCAAACGACATTAAGAGTGCTAGGAGCAGTGGAGTCGTTCGGCTCGTGTCGTTCGCAAAAAGTGATGCCACGTCAGCAAAATGGAGAACGACACCAGAAACTGAACGACACCACATTTGCTGGGGCATTGGTTGGCACCACAATTTCTTGTGCCGTTCTATTTTTTTATTGTTT